>ML737172.1:178061-229891 GCA_009193545.1 Aspergillus arachidicola | reverse complement strand
TATATATATATATATATAATCTAGATCTATATAGAAATCTAGAAAAAATCTAGAAAATCTAGATTTTTAAGGCACGTGACTGCCAAGAAAAACCGCGCGGTTTTCCGAGTTCGGTGCGGGTTTTGGCTCTCGAACCCGAAACCGGGAGCGGTTCCTAGATCTAGAAACCGAAACCAACCCGGAGCCGGTTTGGTGCGGGTTCGGGTCGGGTTTACCGGTTAAACCGTACTACTCTAACAGCAATAACAGTTAACTATAGGCCCTAATAATAGAAGTCCTGGTAACACTGCTATTAACAACGACAGTCTATAGATAATATAGTATCGCGGTAGTCTATACCGCGTGACACTGTCTAATAGTACTATCTATATATAATCTACTAGCAACGCAGGATTCTGAATACTGAATCCAGTAGATATAAAGCTATTCCGCTGTAATAGAAATAATATCACATAATTATACTTCCGCGTAGCGATATAGCCTAAAACTATTAAATTCAGGAGTATTCAACTATTAAGCGGGGGAGGATATGATTGTGGCTACAGCGTACTGCTACAAGAAGCAGCTCCTTAGAGCAGAAGAACCTTATAGATCCACTAGGGATCTGCTGGATTCCACAGGTATATAAAGGCCGTAGCTACCCCCCGGACCTACAGAAGGTCGGCAACTCTCTACCTCTCATAGCATACCGCTACTTGCAATCTCATATATATAAAAAAATTAATATATCTATATATAAAAAATCGATTTAATTTGTCTCTATAGTAGCAGTAATTTTGGTAAGCAGGCAGTAAAAATAAATGACAATACACGGGGTTGAACCCGGGAACCCGCTTGAATCCGCCACCTTATCTAAAAGGATAAGGCGGTTGCTTAGTCAGCCGCGCTAAACCTATTTAAGCCTAGCAGCGGACACCCTCGGGTCGGGTCAACCTAAATCCGTGCGGGTTCGGGTCGGGGGGCGGGTTCTAGATCTAGAACCCGAAACCGGAGCGAGTCGGGAGCGGTTTCTAGATCTAGGACCAGAACCCGACCCGAATACCACTCTAGGAGTGAAAGAAGTACTATAAACTCAGGACTCATTATTTAAAAGCCCTTGTTAAATATATGGAGCAAGATAGTATTATCGAGACTTATAATAATATTCCTGACAATGTACATGGAAAACTGTATGCTGAAGAGCGCCAGCGACTTTCAAACAAAATAAATCTATTAATAGCTCAGCTGGATCAATGCCGCCGCAGATAAATATCCATATCCTTCCAGCGCAGTTATCTCAACCATCGACCTCATCCCTCCTAGACAAATAAAGCAAATCCAAGTACCGTCCAGAGTAATTTAGTTAATTTAGTTGATATTCCCGGTTTACTTATCATACAGTGGAAGAATATACTAACTGGCAGCTTCAAAGCAAACACCAAGAAAGCGCGTGATATATCACTAGACATCACTCTCCAGGGCACCAAAAACCTTCACTGGTTCGCAATTCTCTGGAACCGTTTTGTGGTTCCCTTTGTCGAGCTCTTCGGGCCTGAAGACACTGTCTAGCTGTCGAAACATCTCTGCTTCCCAACCAGAATTCGCCGGCGGTCTTGTTACTTGCTTGGGATCCACAGAGTGCGTGCGAGGTAGCTGTAGCGACGATTAGGGGACCTTCCATATGTTGCTGCCGAGACAAGCTTACAGGAACGAATGCGTTCTTCTCCCATTCCCCATTCTCAGACTCCGGCTTCAGAACGTTTTCGACGTAGCTGTTCCAGACCTTCTCCATCTCTTCACAGTACGAAGGGTCGACGGCTATACCAACAACAAAGGCCTTTGGCCGTGGGTGCAGTGTTTCCAAAACAACACCCATATTGTGCGCTGAGTAGCGGAAGGGTTCTCTCGACGAGACAAGATCCAAGGATGACACCATTCGGTAAGGAGTGCCTTCGAGTAAGGCGGGTATGAACTGCACACTAATAGGGCGTCCATATCCAACAATGACCAAAGGGATAATGTCCGACTCAGAGGCTGTCATGGTGCAGCTTGTATTAATAGCGAGAAGTTGCTCTCTGATTGTTCAACAGGATACCTGTCTATCGTCGCATATTTATACTTATGCAATGTGCGGAGTTATTCTTTAACGCCGATGGCTATTCTGATATTCGGCCTTATTCGGGCCCCGAGGGTTAGCGATACGTCCGCCCATTGTTGCGGAGTGGCCGCTATAGGCCTCCGTAGCCCAACCTTCCCGAAGGGAAACATTCTGATGTCATAGTCAAAAAGTCTGTGCCGTTTTAACGAAGACGATGATTAAAATGAAAGGCAACATAAGCAATATAACGAGACAGATTTGTCCACCCTGTATGTGTTCTCTAACTAACTTATATTGTATCATGACTATTCAGCATTTGTTTCAATAGATCCTATGTAGAGTCATCCGTTTATCGTGAGCGGTAACGGCCAAATGATATTCACATCACAACCTTTCGATTGTCAGACCAGAGTTCCGAAAATGTCCTTCTGCACTTTTTTCCCTCCTACCCACAGTATTAATGCACCGTTCAAGGAAAGTATCAAACACTTGGTCGGGGTTGTCTGTGTAGGCTTGCCAATGATGCTTTATAGAGGCCGCCTTTGATTCAGTAAAAAGCTTCATAAGTGGATTGAGATCGGGAAAATGCAGGGGCCAATATACTAGCTTAACCCCTGCTTATAAGTATATTTACTCTATTCTCTCGAAGTAGTAAAACGCGGTGTTGTCTATGATAAGAGTAGACTTTGGCTCTGGCTATCTTCCACAACGATGGAGCAGCTTTTTGATAAAATCTTTAAAGATAGAGGTGTCAGTTAAGCCTTTAAACGACCCGTTATAGAACAATCCTACCTTGAGTATAGGCCGGGAGGATCTGATACCGCTGATTATAATAAAATTGAACTACTTGAGAGGGAGTTATACCTAGGGAAGACTAGTCTATTTTTCTAAAGCCTATCCTTTTATTATAGCTAGATTCATCCACATAAACAAGATGATAAGAACAAAAATCCGAAGTAAAAGTCCAGTACTCATCGCGCAGATCTAGGTTTCATTATCCTGCCTTTTGTTTCGCGGTCTTCTTCGACCAGCCTTCATATTTAAGAGTACGACTAATGCTGGAGATTGTCACCCATACTTGGAACCCATCCCATATAAAAAGTACCATCTCGTCAAGGTCCAAATATGGCTTTCCAAGTAGATGATCACAGAGAACTTAAATCATCACTGGGATGAGATTTGTGGCCGTCCGCTTCTGTTGGGAGGCGTCTTCAGGCTATTAAATAGGCGTATGTTGGAGTGAAGCCGTCTAATGGTACGCTGATTGCATCCAGCAGGCTTAGCTCTCTTGGGGATGGTGAGTTTATTACTGACGATTAAATCATGGATTAATATCAACGTCGATGCGGCAAGATTGGGCGCCATCTCTGTCGCTGCATAAGGAAGATCGACCGTTCCGCTCCGGAGGATCATCTAGTGAGATCTTGGGGGGAAATTGACGGGTAGGATGGGGAGGTTGTACGGGTATACCCGATACCAGCAACTGTAAATTTATAGATACAACCGTGCCCTGAAACGAACGTAGTGAGAGAATAGGAAAAAGCAGACCCGCCTGCGACAGGCGTACCCACAACCGAGAGGCATTTCTATGTAGAAAGTAGAAGATGACCACCTCCTTGAAGATTGGAGAGATCATCTCGATAATTGTGGCCGGCAAGACAGTTTCTGGAATGTGTGCTCCTCATGTAATTCCGCAATCTTTCGGCGACTCGTTCCTAAATTCTCCTCCCAAAACCAAGTGAATGTTACACTCTATCAGCACTGCCCTACTGCCCTCAGTGACCATACTCTTCCCGAAGAGTATCTTGTCGCCAAATCGCATCCGGTTCGCGTAGTACTGAAACTTCGGCCAGGAGGTCAACTATCCCCCGCCAACTACCGTGCACTACGAGGCTATTTTATAGTTATTCCCCAGGATCCAGGCCCACTACTTCAGATATTGCCAAGTCCCAAACTGCAGTTCGCCCAGTTCATTAAAGTTTTCTGGCTAGGGAACCGAGCACCAACTGGTTCCGACCTCGAACCGTTCTTAGTTGTCCGTAAACATAAAGTGCTGGCCGCTCTCCACTATCTGCGGCAACATAACACCCTATACCGAGATATAACCAATCTAAATAGCTCAAAAACTGAACCCTCTTGAGTTGACCTTCGATAACCGTTAATTGAACTAGCTTACTCACCCTTGATTACTCTGTCAGTCATTCACCCTCTTCCTGCTCCGACTTTTCAGCTTGCTACCCGCTCAAACCTTCATTACGTCACGCCACATATCTCCTTATTTCTCTCTTCTCCATCTTCTTCGTTGTTTCAGGGCCACAGCGTGTGAAGCGTGCGTCCTCCAGTAAAATACAGGACAGAGTCGTGACTCGCGAGTACAAGGATTTACGGAAAAACCGTGAACGTAGTTTAGCAGGCCTTGGCATTGGGGTTCAGAAAGCATGAGACGTGAAATCAAACAAAGGAAGCAAGGATATGGAGCCTTTGGTTGAGGGAACTCCTGGGCTGTTGGAACGCGCATGTAAATAGCTAGCAACCCGCTCCGAGATCTACCTCAGCCAGACTTCAGTGTCTCTAATCTACATGGCAGGAAGTCTACTAAGATTCCTCAGTTGCGGATCATTCTCAGAGTCATACCATCCAAGTATGCTCCCTCAGAAAAGTCAATCAAACACCTTTCCCACCCATTATGACCTGATCAACAGCAAAAGCAGTCCTCAAAATCTCCCCACATCAACCACACATTCTCATTGGCCAGAAGCTAGGGAAAGTGGGACCCACTCCGATCTCCAATTTAATCGTATCCAACTCCCCAAACCAACAAAAATTCCCCTCACCATCAACCCACTCACGCTAAATCAACAGAAGAAAGGAAATACACAGAAGGATGTCCCGAGAAGCCCTCATATTCCCCTCCTCAAACCGCACATTCCTAGAACCCCATCTACCTCCAAACAATGAAACCGAACTTCCCAAACCCAACCTCCCCTTCACAACCCTCACATTCGCAACCTCTCTAGACAGCTCTCTAGCCCTAGCCCCGGGAACCCGGACCACGCTGTCCGGCCCACAATCCAAGGCAATGACACACTACCTCCGCTCCCGACACGACGCCATCCTAATCGGCGTCGGGACAGCAGTAGCCGATAACCCGGGGTTGAATTGCCGAATCGATGGTGTTGGTGGCTACGGCGGGGAAGGGTTACTCGGTCAGCCGAGACCGATTGTTATTGATCCCCGTGCTCGGTGGGAGTTTACTGAGCAATCGAAGATCCTGGAACTGGTTAAAGAGGGGAAAGGTCGTGCACCCTTCATTGTTACTTCTGCTGGGACGGAACCGTCTGCGGAGAAGAGGGCGTTATTGGAGTCTTACGGGGGGAAGTTTATTGGTCTTGACCTTTTCCTTGAGGATCATGGGGAGAAGAGATTGGACTGGACTGCTGTGCTTGAGTGTCTCAGGAAGGAAGGGTTGATGAGTGTCATGATTGAGGGAGGTGGGACGGTTATTAATTCGCTGCTTGAACCGGGGTGGGCGCATTTGGTTGATTCGGTTATTGTTACTATTGCGCCGACTTGGTTGGGGCAGGGGGGTGTTGTTGTTTCGCCTAGACGCAGAGTCGAGGGGGGTGAGGTTGTGCCGGCGGCGAGATTGAGGGATGTCAAATGGTATCCTTTCGGGGAGGATGTGGTGCTTTGTGGGAGGGTTTAAGATGCGATTCTTGAATGATGATGGCTTCAGGCTGTGGGTTGTGGAGAGTGAGGATACTTGTGCTAGGCATGGTCAGTCTGTCAGAGATTGCATAAAACATATCTGGTGTCCTGTGTGTGATTGATCTGAATGGAAGTGGTTGTCTCATATGTCATATTTCCGATAGAGAAGGTATAGAAGAGCTCTTTCTCGTTATCGCATCATCTAATTCATTAGAAGGTCTTGCTATTTCAACAAAGCATAAGATCCCAGTTTGACGTGCTAGCAACTTTCACTAACCTCCCCACTCACTGTTTGCAAGCGCCTAAACCAAATCTCGCGCACAAAAGCACTTATGAAATTCATATTTCCGAGAGAAAAGTTCACCACAAAGGTTCCCGCTGTACCGTACCGGAACCTATCCCGAACCCGCTCGTTCCTGGGGGAGGAAATCGGAGCCAGAACTCAGAGGTGGGCCGAAGACCTGCTACTCCAATCTAGGGGTGAGGCTATGCTGGGCCATGGCAGACTTTAATTAGGCGATGCGTGTGGTTTAGAGTACCTAGAGGACCGCTAGCGCAGACCAATGGCTTCAAGGAAGTAGAACACGTGGGACTTACCCCGGATCGTGTTTTGTTTCATTTCCATAAGCACTCGATCGGAGAGCCTTTGTTGCAGAGTAGCAAGTTCCACTTGAGAATCTGGTCGAAGGAATGGGCCGAGGTAGGGGACCTTGAATTTGTTGGCTCGGTAGCTGCCGAGGCGGTATCCGGCAGCTTACCGATGCTATCGGGATTGCCGATGAAGCGGAGGTACGCATCTAGTGGGGTTCTAGTGCCGATGTACCCTATGGTTCCCGAAGGAGTACAGGCTGAGTATGGGGGCTGAAAACATGAGACCCTTCTTTTAATTCAGGTGGCCCGATGATCTACACAGACTCCGTCTTCAACCAGTAAACCCGATATTTTAGTGTTTTAAGTCCCTGACTACTAGAATTAGCAGGTTGTACTATTGGTGGGGGTGGCAGGCCCCTTGGCATATCAGCAATACTCCTGTATGGCATATCACGGGGAGTTATGGTCAGCTTTTTTTTTTTAATATATTTTAGTTGTAGACTAATTTAGCTATTTATCAGCTTTGACTACCCCGTATTATGTTTTATGAAGGAATATGATGGAGCTGGGCAGTGCCGGTCGTCGATGTTCTATTCTTGGAAAGTGTATACGTACTCCACAGTATCATCTAAGCATTATACCCCCATGCCAGATATGTAAGATTAATTAGACCCGTCCAAGGCCTCTAATTCTACCATCCGATCAACAGCCAATCTAGCAATCTCTCGCACTTCAGGATCGAATGTGTCATCGCTTGCGATAGTTTCCAGTCGATCCTTCCATTGCCCCCATCTTTCCAAGCTCCACATCGCTCTTGAATCCGAGGTTGAAACCCTCTCCACCGCTTTGCATTGGCGATAAACATATATTCCAGTATCTGAGTGGAGAATCCACTGCACCCCGCCAATTACATCTCCTGAAACCCTGCTCTGAGCTGGCATCTTCGACTGAGGCAGGATTCCTTCCAACGCGCAGAGAAAGCCGCAGTCAACAAAGCCCAAGGCTGTAATACGTGCCAGGATTGATTGCCAGTTGCGCCATCCTATTTGCATGTCATTTCCGATGGTGGCAAAGGTAGCGTATGAATAGCCGTGGTCTGTTCAAATTCCGCAGCAGGGGGGCAGGCAGTTAGTGCATCCGTTCAAACTATCGGTACTATTCAATGAAAAGGAGAAAGGAAAGAATGTACCTTCTGCTTCCGTACGGAACACCTCAGTCAAACCCAGCCAGCTGCCCCCAAACGGCCACAACTCGAGCAAGTAGTAAAAGTCTTCGGGGGGGTCATTAGGAAGATAATTAGGCACTTCATGCTTAGGCATGGCCCTCAGGGCCTCCAAGAACTGAATCAGTCTGTCCTGGCCAGGATGACCTGGAGGAAATGCCGAACATAACCGCGCGAAGGATTCGAAGAAACAAGTAATTAGACCACTCGGATTTGGTGCTACCCAGGAGGGGTTCTCTGGCGAGGGTACATTCCATGGGTCCGGGTACTTTTTTCGCTCTTCAAGATCTGTGTTGGATTTCTCAACAATCCATTTATCCAGATTATTGGCGGCCTCATTGGGAGTGATTTCTCCCCCAACTAGCGACAGGAGCAAGTTCTTGAAGAATATGTCTTCCTCGTCATCGTGAGGCCCAAAGAGCTTGATATCCAGTGGCTGAAAGGCTTTCCTGTCGAGCACCATGTTGTAGGAGGAGGACTTTACCTAGCTTAGGAGTACTTGATTGATGTAAAAGGAGTAGAACCGCGGTAGCAATGATGGAGATATGTCAGATAGTGTCACGTGGCTAGACCGGAAGTTGATTTAAAGCCGACTTTTTGAAGGTGAAACAATACTGCGAGCTCGCACCAGGCAGAAGCCCTGCTTTCATGGAATTTCTAGGTTCGAAGCTAAGCCGGTTCAGGAAGGTAGTATTGGTAGGTCTTTTACAACCAGATTTAATGTTGACTCCACGAGCAACAGAGGGTAGAAGCAGATCGGGACTGTAACCAGGGGTAGCACATGGAGCTATGCCGATAGTAAGTCATCAGGTCCCTTACAGCGGCCCATGTTAGACGCTAGTCGCGCAGATCCCAGCGGGATTGCCGATAGGAAGTAGCGCTGGTATTGCTATTACACAAACTGACAGTACGTCAAACCCGACGCAGATGCAATGTAACATTCCACCCAGATATACGAGGCTTTGATCAGCGCAGCAGCTTCAGATCATCGACCTCAGGCCGTGGAAGTGCCCCGATAGAGCATAGTCCTGGTTTCCGGCCCCCAAGGATCTGTTGATTTATGTAGGAATACTCAATACACACGTACAATTGGCGGTATAGAGTTGTAGGAAGGATAGTTCGTAAATCCTGCAACTTGTGCTGCAGGTAGTGAGCAACCATCTCGATAAGGATAGGCCAATATAAAGTAGCATCTGAATGACATATAAAGCCATCTACCCCAAGAGCTCTATCTCAATACGAAAACCATCAACAGAGTACTTCTCGCTCATCAGAATATCTCGTTTTTGATCCCAAACGCATCAAACAAAATGCAGTTCACCAAAGCGATCCTGGCCTTGGCCCTTGTTGTGTCTCCCATTCTTGCAGCTCCTACGGAGGTCGGCGAAGGAAGTGTAAATACGAACGTGGAGGCGCGGGCTGTGAGTTCTTCCCATTCTGCATCCTCCATCTGGCACTTTCGCCCCTACAACGCCCCGGAAGATGGCTGACTTTGTCTTCAAATATACAGGCCAACACCGTCTTGTGCACGCCAGAAACAAACAAGAGCGGTGTAGATAAATTTGAGGTGGATGTTGACAAGGCCGTAGCACTGGCTAAAAAGATTGGGTGGACAACCGACTCTACTAAGAGCGATTACCCCCATCCCTTTGGAGACAAGGAAAAACTCTGGGCGCATATTCCTCTGGAGGCGAACAAGTGTAACAGCAAGACGCATATGCTTGAGTACCCAGTCTATTGGACGAAGTCGAAGGTCAAGGAGTGGGATCCCTCAAAGAAGAAGAAGGAGCAGCAGAAGACTCCTATCCGAATTGTCTACAGCAACTTGAATGGTGCTCTTCATTACTGTGGAACCATGATCCATAAAACGGTGGAGAAGGACTTTGGTGGTTCCGGTGACTTCAAACTCTGCCAGTAGATACTTGCTAAAGATGTCTGGGTATAGCAGCACGGTAAGATTCCCGGAGCTCGCCTTTACAATGCACACATTGCGCCCGGCATGCAATATTATAATTACTGACATTGATCATGCTATGTAGGCTTTGGCATACGCAGTTCCTGTAAGATGCAGAGGTGGTGGCTATTGATATGCAATTTTGTGCTATAGTATCTGTTTCGGATCTTCACGGGGAAACGCATACCCTGTCCTTGTATTCTGTGACTTGTATGTACTACATTCTTAGAGGCCATTAGGTTTGCTTGTGACTATCTAGATCAAGTTACTTCTTCTAGTTTTTATTTTATCTATCTGTTTCTGTTGACCAAGATACCTTTATAATGTAATCGGAAGCCAAGCGAGACAGCAAACACATTAACTGTGGTCGAAATCGAAAAATGGTAGATTTTGAACCCAAACCCAGTTACCCGACGAGTGGACCAGTCTAGAGGAGTTGCATCTTGGTTTGCCATCTGCTTGTAGCATAATGCGAACTGTTCTATGTGCTTACTGGACTCTTAACATCATCTTTACAAGGGCAAGAGATCAGTTCCAAGTGTACTCCCTTCCCGGATGACCCTCACGCAGTCTCGACCCGAGCCCATCCTGGAAGTAATTCTCTCTGGCCGATCCACCCTTCACCTCATAATCATCCCAAATAACGCCCCTCCTCCTCAACTCCGGAAATAAATACTCAATCATATCCTTAAACGTCCCTGGCGAAACCGCATAGGAGAAATTAAACCCATCAACACCGGCAACATCAACCCACCGCTGCAGAATATCCGCCACCGTACTCGGTGACCCAATGGCCCGAGGGTGGGCTCCACCCAGCGCTAATTCCTGCAGAACGCGACGTTTCGTCCACTTCAGGCCGTTCGAGTTTGGAACCGTTTTCGACCAGCTCGAGATCAAAGACTGGATTCCCCCAACGGCAGTGAAGGAGAAGTCTTCGTCGTCATCGAACTTGGATAGATCGTTGTTGGTCCAGCCGCCGAAGAGTGTTGCTACACCTTCGAGATCGGATTGCGCTAGGTACTCTTCATATTTGGCTTGGGCTTTCTCGTCGGTCTCGTCGACGATCACGAGGATTCCGGCGATGAATTTGATGCTGTTTGTTGGGCGTCCTATTTCGGCTAGGTGCTTTCTGCTGTTTGTTAGCTAGGTGTCTGGGAAAGGGTGTATAGGATCGTACCGCATATCATCTACCACTGCCTTGGTTTTCTCCGGCTCTAGTCCAGGAAGGAACATTACTTCGGAATGTTTGGCAGCGAATCGCTTTCCGGCTCTAATTATGTACAAACACATCAGCAGCCATACTTACCAAGCAGGAGGGGAAATAAGAAAGGAAACTCACGACGAAGCCCCCGCTTGAAAAAGCAACGGCGTCCTCTGCTTCGAAGCAGGCAACTGACTCGCAGCCGTACTCTTAAAATACTTCCCATGATGCTCAATAGCACGAACCTGGTTAGGATCACTGTAAACGCCAGTCTTCGGATCCTTGACGATAGCCCCGTCGCGCCATGTACCCTCCCACAGCTTGTAAGTGAGCTCCATGTACTCGTCCGCTCGAGCGTAACGTTCGTCGTGAGGAATCTGCTCATCCATTCCGTATGCCTTCGCTGCACTATCCAGAAATGATGTCACAATGTTCCATCCCACGCGACCGTGGGTGAGGTGGTCCAGAGTTGAGAACTTCCGCGCCAATGCGTAGGGCGAGGTCTCGTAGGTTGTGGATGCCGTTATGCCGAAGGAGAGCGATGTGGTTACGGAGGCCATTGCAGAGATCAGGAGACTGATGGGGTTAGTGGTGCATCCATCTTGTAGCTTTCCTTTTCCATTTTTTTTTTTTCTCCTCTGTTGCTATTTTCGTGTAAAGAAATGGACTGCTTACAATGGATCCCCAATAGGAAATTGCGCCCCCGATAACAACGCAGGCTCTCTATTCCCCGGACCTTTATACACATCGTAGATCCCAAGATGATCTGCCAGAAACAGACCGTGAAATTTGCCTTTCTCCAAAACCTTCGCTAATTCAGTCCAATACGATAGGTCGAGGAAATCACCCGCGCGGTCTTGCGGATGCTTCCACAGCCCTAATGGAGACAATTTGTCAGCGCGCGACAAGACATACTCCGGTGTTGACGAATGCGGGGTAATAGAGATGTATTTAACATGGAATAAGTCTTACCGGGCGATAGATGTCCAGGAGAAAACATTGCAAAAGCATTGAGGATCCATGGTTTCTTTTCTGAGCCTTTGGTCATGTTTGCTTGGCTGTTAGAGGTATCAATTGACAATTCAATTCAAGGGAAACTATTTTTCTAAGGGGTTTCTGGGTACCTTCTTATATATGAACGACCAATGTCGGACTTCTTCCGGTCGTGTGTTTTCGGGGTGGGTGGTGATTGTGTTATTGTGCTGCGTGCTCACGCCATCGGGAGCCCGTCAAGTGTTGACTTGGTATCAGTGTTTTGAGGCGTGGAGTTACCCCGCATGCAGGGTTTATGATTATGCAGAATTCGATATCCTGTTTCTCGTTAGCAAGGATGATTGGTAAATGTTGTGTAATCGTTAATTTTGTTCCTTGGCGTTCTAAGTGGAATATACCGAAGAGGACATGACCAGGCGCGCGGGCTCTAACAGCTCATGGCAGGGCTTTCCATGTCACGTACTTTGTGACCAACCACTAGTATTCGGTCGATCAGGTTTTGTAGGCAATCAAAATAAGCTTACTTTCTTCAAATTCCGATTCGCTGATCGCGACACAAGGATGATACTCCCTGAAAAGTGTATCTTGGGAATGGGTGTGGACGCACTACTCTAAAAAGCCTTCCGCAAAGACTTTCCTAGCGATAAATAGCCCTCTCCATTTCAGTGAACTAGAACTAATTAGAAGTACATACAAGATCGGTGAAACCAACAATACATCGATACCGACTAAATCTACCAAGCCGTCGTAGCACCAATCTCCTCACCAGACTTGGGCAGCAAGAAATCGCTAGGATCAATCGTTCCATCTGCCTTGCGCGCTCCCTGCACCAAGGTCGCATCAACAGAGACAAAACTACTGTTACCCCAGGATTCGCTACCGTCCCATGAATTTCCTGTGGAAACCTGCTCCTCGCTCAAGGAAGTAGGACTCTCTCCATTCTCAGCCGCAATGTTCTTGCTCAGGGTGGACACTGCCGTGTTGAACTTGAAGCCCACCTTGGCATTGTTCCAGGCGGTGTTTCGGGTCAGGGTGAAATCACCCGGTTGGGAGTTATCGGTGAAGCCGTCCTTGGAGTTTCCGAAGGCAATACAGTTGGTGATAACGTGGTTGGCGGGTCCGATGTCAGCGTCGTCACCGCCACCAAGCTTGTAACCGTTGCCGTCACCTTCGAATGGCGAGAAATCCCATCTGGAACTATTAGCGTAGCTCTTATCAGGGAGAGATAGATAGCCAGTACCTGTTGTATCCGTTGCCATACGAAATGGTATCTTCAATCGTCACGGCCGACTTGAATTCCCTGTGACAGTTAGCAGAAGGACTCCACAAAACAACAATTACTACATACCATAGGTCCAAGCCGTCATCGACGTTGTTCCACAGTCTCGCGCCTCGAAGCACGTTACCTTCACCGGAGCCCTCTTTGCAGGCAAACCCGTCGGCGCTCTCGCCGTTCTTGCGCGGATCCCGATTGAGGTACGAGTCGAGGTAATACACGCTGTTGTTAGACGATGCGCCTTCGAGTTGGAAACCTGTTGATATATTAGCATAATCTGCCGACAGTGTCAACGTATGTACTACCTACCGGTCTCGTAGTTTTCCCTCGTAATGATACGCTCGTAGTGGTTATTCGAAGAATCACGCGCGTAAACACCATATGGCCCATTGATCAATTCTAGGTCATAGAACTCCCAGTACTCGGCATCTTGAATATGCAGGATTCCTCGGTCCTCATTGGCAAGTGATCCATCCAGCTCCGCCGGGGTTCTATTGGTTGAGTAAATAACAGAAAATGACAAGGATTCAAAGAGACATACCCCGGAAGTTCCTCGCCATCAATCGTCACCTTTTCACCATCATAAGCCCGAAGAACATATGGCGCAGACGCGGTTCCACTCTTTGTGATCTGGATATTCGTTGTCGGCGAATATGTTCCTTCACGAAGATAGATAGTGGAACCAGCTGTGGCTTTATCAACAGCCGATTGGATCGATAGAAGAGGAGCGTCGATCGTTCCGGCAGCGGTATCAGAACCCGACGTGGAGACGTAGATATCGGCCGCTGAAGAAAGCGAAGCGGCAGCAGTAAGTGCGTATACAATATGGTACCTCATTGTGCCTGAACTTTTGGGTTTCCGGCATACTGCACAGAAGAAGATAGTCGGTACATAAAGGCGCGCCAAGACCTCCCTCATTGCTGGAAAATCTAAGTGGCGCGGAGATTACTTGTCTAGCCAAGCATGTCGATCGTTTCATTCCGGGAGCGGGACCTTTCACCGGCGTTTCACGATGAGGACTTCTCTGCTCGGAAGTGAAATTCGGGGTCGGTTAAAGAGAAAGATAAATTGCGCCAATGAAATGGTTGTACGGAGAACGACTCGTTTCGGGACCTGTCGGATCGTGTCGTGGAGATTCAAGACTTGTACTTCCCCCTTCCATTTTCTTTGATTTTGGCCATAGGCCTTGTCTTGTAGCTGTGTTCAATTTTGTGCCATCTCAGGTATAGAGAATGCTAAGTATATGATGAGTGTAGCGGATCGTCGTTGGGTTGCTCTCCTGTCATTGTCAGGCAATATCCCCTAATAGCAATACAGATATAATCCAGAGATCCACCTCACAGCTTCATGTCCTTCCCCTATTCATCTCACAGCATCATCAGGATTATCCGGAATTTTACTTATTTCCTTCATTATGTTGTTCGAATACATATGCACTGCTTCTAGTATCCTGTCGGAATTGTATGCCACGTGGTCAATTGGTGTAGTATCGGAAGGCGCCGGCGAAGCCCACATTGAGTCTCTTTAACAGGATACAAGGCTACTAACGAGGTGAGGGACGTTATGCTGACGTGAGGTTGCTGCGCTCTGACCGTAAAGTGGCAACTCTTAAAAGACGTCACACTAGCAAGTAACTATATCATCATTCTGACGCTTTCGCTCTGGTGTTTGGAGACAAAAGAGACTCCGGTGCTGGACGAAGCCAGTGCGCTGTCTGAGTATCCAGCCAATTGTGACAAAACAGTTCCAGCTAATATGAATCTTAACAAAGCCATGAACCTCTTTGAACAATTCAAGCGTTCAGGTCGCGAGGAAGATCTCGAGGAGGCGATACAACACGCGAAGTCTGCACTGCTAAAGGCAGTCTCAAGCAAGAGTCTTTACATAGAAAAGGTAAATCTCCTCGGTGTCTTTGTCAAAACTCGTTCGTCTTTTAAACGAGCACCGGGAGACCTTGAAGAGGCCATCGGAATGTTCACCAAGGCTGTCGAAGTTACGCCAAACAACGACCCAGCCCTCATAGGCTACTTGAACGACTTGGGATGTAGCCTTGAGGACTGATATGACCTCTTCGGGCATAGGGGCGATCTTGAAGATGCGATCTGGTTCTCTCGTCAGGTCATTATTGCCACTCCTTCTTCTCATTGCAAACCAGGGGGTAGATTAAGCAACTTGGGAAGTCAGCTTGAAAGGCGCTATCAATGAACAGATAGTATTAACGACCTTGAAGACGCGGTCAAAGTTTTACACCAAGCTGTTGATGCCACGTCGGCTAATGACTCAGATCTCTCAATCTGTTTAGCAAACCTGGTCGATACTTTGGAAAGCCGGTATTATCGCCGAGGGATGATCAGCGGCTTAGAGTGTGCCATTCGACTATCTCGTAAGGCGGTCAAAATCTCACCTGGTGATCATCCGGATTTTGCAGGTTGGTTAAATAACCTAGCAGTCAAGCTTGAGGCTCTCTCTGATCGTATCAATGAGCTGGAAGACCTTGAACAGGCGATTCAGTTGTCTCGCCAGGCAATCACAGCCACACCGGACGGCCATCATAATCGTGCTTCATACCTTGGCAATTTGGCGAATCAGCTTGGAACGCGATATAAGCGTACACGAAACATGGGTAATCTAGACGAAGCCATCCAGAAGAGTCGCCAGGCAGTTGAAGCTACGCCCAACAGCGATCCACATCTTGCAGCTAGACTACACAATTTAGCAATCCATCTTGGCATGCGATATGAATGTACAACTGAATTAAGCGACATTGAAGAAGCTATTCAAGTGTTCCAGAAAATCATTGCCACTATACCAGAGAGCCACCAGATCTTGCAACTTAGCTAGACGGCCTAGGAAATACGCTTACGGCGGTATAAATTCAAAGGAGCGATCAACGATCTTGAAGAACGCATATCACTATCTTGCGAAGCAATACAGGCGATACATATAAGTCATCCTGAATCCACAGTTAGGCTAGGCCTTATGGTAAAAAAAAGCTCAAGTTTATTTGAGGTAAAAAAACTGTCGAAAGGTGGGAAAATAGCGACCGAATTGTCTGTCCTCTGGAGGCAGCTTTATAGACCACGCACTACTGATCACTAAATAAGCATAATCACATCTTCATATCCAGCGCAAGATCTAGAAGACGAAGGTGCCGAATGATGCACTTATCAACCCCCAGTTGAGTCACCACTAGCTGCTCTTTCCGCTCTATCGGCTCTGAGCAACTCCAAACACCGTGCCATCTTCCACTCTCCCGTAGGACCCAGGCGTTTCAAAGCAAGATTAACTAAGAATTCACCCCAGCCATCTAGCCACCACTCGTCGTTTAACAACTCCAACGCTACACCATAGTGGCCAAGTATCGCGAAAGAAGTCGGTTCTCCTTGCAGCAGAAGGTCAAGGTAATCCGCATGCACCATCACAGGCCACGACATAAGGGCACCCGGGTCTTCACGGGTAGTGCACCGCCTGAGCACATCACGTAAGTGTTCGAAGGACGAGGAAAGTGCGGAGCTAACCTTCTGATCATGTCCTAAACGATTTGCATCTTGTTCTATGATCTCTTTTAATCGCGCATACAGCTCGTGAGCATACTTCGTCGTAGACGGTTGCCGTAAGTTGCGACCGGCACCAAGCAACTGGCGCATTTCACCTTGTTCGATCCAGGGACGGGCTTGGCCCACTATCGAGCCCGCTCCACGAACTAATTTGAAGACTTTGACCACGTCGCCTTCATCCAGTGTATCTAAGCAAGATGCTGGATGTTCCGCAGCATAAGCGAAGATGACAACGAGACACGAAAAGGCGAACAGGGCATGACAGTTTTCCGACGTCACATTACTGAGGAGCGGTGTGCATAGTGATAACGAGAGATCGTTGTGTCTGATGGCCGCTTCTGTGTATTTGCGGCGGCGCTCCGGTGGGCATCTGTGTCCAATATGTAAAGCTGAGACAGCCAGCAGGCTGTGCATAAGGAAAGGATAGGATAGTGCCACATCTGGGACGGTAATGCGAAAAAGGTCTTGGATTGGCTTGCTGTGTGCTAATGACGCAGCTGTGGCCGTGTGCCAATGGTGTAGGAGCTCGAGATCTAGCAGCGGAATCGTTGCGGCGGAGTGCAACCCCGAACTGGGGCTACTAGATTGCGGCGGATACTGTTGCAGTGGGTTTATGGGTAACGGTTCCTGGCTAAGAAAGGCACAGACGATACGCTTTTTTCGACAGGAACCACAACTAGGGCGAGCTTCGTCACACTTGATTCGACGCTGTTTGCATTGAGTGCACCCATGGTGGGATTTGGTGTGAGACCGTCGCGATGGCATGGCTCCTCTTTGCTCCGATCAGTTCTAGACGCCTTCCTTGTTAGGGTGACAGGTAACTCGCTTAAAGAAAGGGTGAACATCGAATCAGTCTGGAATTGAAAGACCAGCTTCCAACCAATGTGGCGTATTGGGGTCGGGAAGTGGAGACTAGGGCGTATCGAGTCTATCGATACTTCGGAGATTCTTCGAAAAAGGCCATTTCTTGGCATTGGCTTCGTAAACTATGCCTCCTCGGGTATGGTTCTCGGTAGTGGGGATTTCTTCGCCTGCATTCCCAAGAGGCAATTGGCCCGGTCGTGGAGAAGTCTAAGCCCTGCCCAGCGATATTGGCAATGTTGATGCTTCCTGTCCAAACGGCTGTTGCCTACTATGAAGGATCCCCCATTCCTGGTTCCTCTTGATTCGAGAGAACAACATTGGCTATCCTGCCATGGTACAACTTAAGGTTATTCTTAGATGTGGCCGTTGTGAATCAATCCCCAGTAAACCAACTACATTATTCCTGACCCACTGAGGTCCACAATTCGGACACGCATACGCGATGAACCATAACCCCTTTAAGCATCCCACGCGTTCTTTTTTCTAAATCGGGTATAGTTTTCGAAGTCGTGGTTATAGTACTCTGGGAATTTTTCTTTTTTAACGATCTAGAATATGTGGCAGGGACACTGGTCGACTGTTTAAATATAAACCCAGTCATCAAGCACAATGGGCTTCAGTCAATTAGTCTACTAACCATAAACGCCAGTTCACTTGAGGGGAATATGAGCAACATGACCACCCTACAACCCCGTGAGGGCTTCAAGTTATTCTACTACGACCCATCGCTTGCTGCAGCAGTAATTTTCATAATCTGTTTTCTGGCCACCACAATACTACATACGTACCAGCTTTTTCAGACACGAACATGGTTCTTTATACCATTTTTACTGGGTGGTTACTGTATGCACTGATCTCAACTGTGTCTCTAACATTATGCGACAGAACTTTGCTAATACTCACATACAGTCGAGTGGATCGGATATGTCGCACGTGCCGTGGCTTGTAACCAAACACCCAACTGGACACTTGGGCCGTACATTGTACAAGCGGTCCTAACTCTGGTAGCACCAGCCTTGTTCGCCGCGAGTATCTACATGGAGCTGGGCAGAATGATCGTCGTCCTTGGTGCAGAGAAGCACAGCATGATCCGCATCAAATGGATGACCAAGATCTTCGTTGCTGGTGATGTGCTCTCATTCCTCATGCAATCCGCAGGTAAGACGCAAAACGACAACATGTACTTTGTCCACTTGACTTACGCACGGCTCCAGGCGCCGGAATGATGGGCGTGAAATCCAAAATTTCCGAAAATGGACCGCACATTATCGTCGGCGGTCTTGTCGTCCAAATCATCTTCTTCGGCTTCTTCATGATATCATCGGCAGTTTTCCATATGCGCATGAACCGTGATCCTGTGGCGGATGGTGGAGCTGGCTTCAACTGGCGACGACTTCTTTATGCCCTCTACGGTGCTAGCGCTCTTATCCTTATTCGTTCCATCTTCCGTCTTATTGAATATGCACAGGGCAATGGTGGGTACTTGGTCGCGCATGAATGGTTCATGTATGTTTTTGATGCGTTGTTGATGTTTGGTACGATGTTGATCTTCCATATGGAGCATCCTAGTGAGCTTAATGCATGGTTGAGAGGCAGTGGGGTTGTCTGTAGGAGGGTAATCCGGTTTGAGAGGATTGGGGGGAGTGGCATGATGATGTCCTAGTTTACTTACACTTATCTTGCATTGAAGCGATAGATAATTTGAATCATATTACTGGTCACGAGAGCTATCCTCTTTGTTATGGGATACACTCGATAGGAGACTGGCGCAAAGCACCTCGTTCCGTCTGTAAATTGTGGTACTGATTTCTTGGTATATCGCAACTTATATTTTGATATGTGACAATTGCCGCCAATCCTGAACAACTCTTACACGGAACCTCAAGGTGTGGCGATAAATAAGCACAAGTTTCCCCTTCATTAGGTGAACGTTCCGCATTGTTCGGGTGTTTCAGGTCATGACTTTAATAACAATGGGAAACCGGTGGTCAGCAACCCATGGATAAAGGTGAACATATTGGAGATTTCCAATCTACTACCCTATATGTCTCAGGCTCATACTGTCACGCTTCAGTAGCTGTAAACTCCGGAGTTGTCACTCATCACAGAACATATAAAGACCACCGATTGACGACCATCTCTACCAAGCCTAATGCAACAAAAGATATGACCCATACAGCGACGGAAGCACGACCCGATCACATATCGAAGAATGACTACTACCACCACCACTACTACTACCACTACATTAACGGTCAAGATATGGGCAAACCGAGACCCATCAACCACAACTACTCTATCGTTCAAACTCGCAGAGATTGATCACAACCTCTGTCGCCAATACATCCATCTAGGCAAGGTGATCAAAGGAATCAACGACCTAAATAATCTTATCTCTAACCCACATGCATGGACTTCACAAGGAGGGCTCGGCATAGAGCCCATGAGCCTGCAGCTGCATAACTACATCAATACATGGGAGAAGGGGGCTTGGAACCACGACACCTTCATCGGCCTGGTAGAGTGGGGCGTGGCTCGTATCAAACGGTGCTACGACATCAAAACCCTAAAGATAACTAGCTTCGTACCAAATCCTACCTTCCTTGCTCAACTCAACGAACAACCTGCGTTGTCAACGCCACTAAGCGTAGCCGATCTCACTGTGTCTATGTCATTACTGGGGTGGCGGAGGCATCTGGTAGAAATGTTAGTATGTGTGACTGTCGCTTCAGAAGGTACGGTATCATTATTAGATCCGTCCTTTTAGCTTCTGGGCAAACCATTGCATACAGCATTCCATGCCCAGGTTGTTTGGCGAGCCTGGTCCAATTCCTGTTGGGTATAGCCTACATCGCCTCACACTGGAGAAGGATAGGCTTATTGCGGAACCAGTCACGGCTTCATCCTTTCCCAAGAAACTGCTTTCGTTTGATATCGACTTTCCCTTGAGTGTCAGTGACTAAAGCTCAAGTGATACGGATTCAAATCAGATAGAATAGAGGATATTACGGACATCATGTAGAACAAAGAATGCAAAGGATATATCTCTATGATTTTGTTAAATTATTTTTCCGGATGGATGTAAATGCAACGTATCGCAGGCATCCATAGCTATCCGCCCAACTAGTTATGACACCTCAGCCTACAGCTGATACACTGTCAAGGGGGGTAACTGACCTCCGAACCGAGACATCGGCTTGATTTATAAGATGTGGATTGTGCATTGGCACTGGAACAAGCAATAGGACCCACGCGTGGGGCCTGTAAGCCACCTTTGATTGGCCAGTAGCCATAACAAGCTCAAACAGTATGAGTGCTTATCAGCCTAAGAGGAGGCAATACATGGCAAACCTGCTTACGTCTTTCGCCCCCACGCTGGCCATATATAACACCCCTCTGCTCCGGACCTTCATCAGCCTCAGAGACCACCGTCTCCCAGCTTCATTCCATTGCTCTCATCGTCAACCTTCAGCCATGGAATCACCGAACAACAAGCCAATGGCATTCTACCAAAAGGACGTTGAAAGCATTAATGCTGACGCCCAAAGCCTCCTAGAAAGGTACAGTGGCCTCCCACCCGCAGAGGTCATCCCACATGTGCTGTCACTGGTACGTCCCCCTAGCCCACTACGCGTCCCTATGTAGTAAGCCTTCGATCAGCGAGACGAAGCCTTCAAAGTCTACCACTACCCCTGCATCGGCCAGATGCGCTTTCTAGCCTTCAACTTCCCCCGTATGCCATTCTACCACCGAGTTGTGGACCGTCTCCGAGCAGATCCATCCACCACCTTCCTCGACGCCGGCTGCTGTTTCGGACAGGAGATCCGTTACCTAGTAGACCAAGGCATCCCCGGCAAGCAGCTCTTCGGGTGTGACCTCGAGCAGGTATTCATTGACCTCGGATACAAGCTCTTCCGAGACAAAGACCGTCTCGAAGCGACCTTTGTGACGGGTGATCTCACCGCAGACGATCCCGCGTTCGCAGGGAGCCCGTTATCACAGACCCTGTCAGGGAAGATCGATATTATCTTCGCAAGCTCTTTGCTCCACTTATGGGATTACGACACTCAGGTTCGGGTTGCGATACGTCTGGTTCAGCTGTGTCGGGACAGACCAGGCGTCATGATCACTGGGCGCCAGCTTGGGAGCCGGCTGGGTGGGCATTACCCCATGCATGGTGTTGATGACAACGCCTTGCATTACCGGCATAATGTCGAGTCACTGAAAGGGTTTTGGCGCGATGTTGAAATCGCTACGCAGACAAGGTGGAAGCTGGAGGCGAGCTTCTTTGTGGATGAGGCGGCGGAGCAGACGAGGAAAGCGGTGCCAGATATTGATAGTAATGCCACGATGATATGTTGGAGCGTGACTAGGGACTGATTTTGCTCTGGGAATAAGCATGGAACGTTACGTTGTTGGGAACCATAACGAGATTAGACTCTAAGACTCGGGATCTGGTCTTTATGACTGATAAGATAACGGAGTTTGATTCCCGATCATGTGACTTGCACATGAGTTATAACTATCTCTATGTGGTATCTTAAACCTTCAAGAAAGCACAAAACTCCTAGATAATATGGAATATACGCTCAGTGAAAGTTCTGAAAGTATTTTATACGAGCATAGGAATAGGGGAAGCATATCAATGCCGAGATTTGCGGTTGGACTTCCGCAAGGTCTCCCATAAGTGGGTTAAGGATATATATTCATAAATCAACAAAGTAGTTCAACTACTTATTCTAAAAAAAATACCGAAAAAATATGAAATCAACAGTGCATTGATTAAGGAGACACACCTCGCATAGTCTCCGTACACAACCAATCCAACTCTACCATCATATCCGGATCGATAGGAAACCCACTGCCAGCCGGGTCAAATGCACGAACATCCTCCACACCAACCAGTGCGCCAGACTCACTTGAACCAGGATCAGGCTCAGTTGATATACGAGGTTTCTTCGAGGTCGGAAAGCAAGACTGCGACCGACTCTGCGATTGAGACACAGCGCGCTTCGCAGAATTATACGAACGGACGCGCGATTCCCACCGTCGCTGGAGACTGATTAGAAAGTTCTGCGCTCTCTTGGCACTCTCCCAGGATACCCCGAACTCTTCCAGTGCTCGGAAGCAAATGCTAAGATAAGCCGATATTTCTTGATCTCTTTCACGTTTGAGGCTTGCGATCGTGGCAAAGATTAACATTAGTGCTGCCGAGCAGGTGATGGAGACGGCTTGAACGTTCATGCGACGAAAGGTGTATTGAGTTTCGTAGCGATGGAGAAGTTGGGCGACAGCGATCGCGGATTCGATGCACATCTTTCGGGCGTGGACGTGGCCAGGGCCTTGGGGCGGTTGGGGTTGGATGTAGCGTTTCGAGATCCATGGGCGGTGGGCGTGGATGATGGTTTGGTGGTATTGCATGCTGGTTTGCATGTCAGCATAGGTCAATCAGTGCTTGGGTTGGACTGGCTTACTGGAGAAGTAGGATATGGGGCAGAACAGGGGCGTCTGTGTTGTCGAGATCGATCTGCAGAACCTCGGGAAGGTTGGCTTTCCACTTTAGGAGTTGGTCTGTGGTGTTCTCGTTCAAGCCCTGAAGGATGCGTTTTGAGACACGGGAGCATCCATAACTGGACTCGTTAGAATAATAAGGTCAAAGACTGCATCATCTTGGTTGCAACTTACAGAACATGACCAAGAGGAGTCATGATCTCACAAAGCTGAATTCGATGCTGGCTAAGGAGGTCGACTGGGTCCGGCACGGGAGCCGCAAGGCAAGCAGGTGGTGGAGAGGGAAGGCCATAGGGCACCCATTTTCGGTCGTTCTCTCTCGTCTGATGGCGGCCAGGCTTGTCGACTGTGACATCCTCCATGTTAATGCGGACTGGTCTGCCGAGAAAAAAGCCCCAGAGACTTGGAGACAAAAAGGATCAGTAAAGATAATCAATAATGGAGCGAAGGCGTGTCTTACTGGTCCACGGTGTAAGTCCCCCAAAATACAGTGCGACGTAGCTCCGCCTCAGCTGCGTTGATTGATCCTTCAGTCACATAGTGGGCCGTGTCTATGTGCAACCCCAAGTCAAACGCCAATCGCATGGCCATGCCTGTAGCAAATTGTTAACTGTGAATCTCAGTAGCTGGTGATCGGATGCCTACCGCTGTAAAGCCATCCCCTAGAATTCCTCTTGCATCCAACATCGTGTGCGCTTAACACAACCATGGCCTGAACAGTTGCTAGAGTCGGTGAGTCCAGCTCGATCTCCAGGAGCGCCTTCGCTCGATCGGCGAAGAAGTCGGAAACCGATCTTGGGTACGTGACAAAATCGGGATGGTAGCGTGGCTCAAATGCCGCTCCAAGGCAACACCTTTAAGAGTTAATCAGAAGTGTTCCCGTCATGTCGGTCGATTCCGACTACTAGGTTCTTACATGGCATTTGTGAGGGCCTCGGAGTAATAAGGCGTTTCTTCCATTTTCGTGCGCCACTGTTGCCTCGCTGGTTCATACATCTCTCTATCAACCACTTGAAACAAGGGGTTATGCCAAGTGAAGTAGAGATTGATGAGATGCTCCTCGAATCCCGCGGGGATCTCTTTATTGACACCCAAGCGATCCAACACATCTGGTCCATCTTGTCGAACGGTGCGATGGATAGTCGAATTGTCCGGAGTGGGCATTCTTAACAGATTAAAGTGAGATGTTGGACCATAGTAGCGTACATGGCCGTCAGACCCTATCTGCAGGCTCCCCATTCTGTCGGATAATTGTGTCACTAGCTCCTCTACACCTTCACTATCACTCAGACTTTCGTCCTTGGTGGGAATGTCATGTTGGCATCTTGGCTCATTGCTTAGTAACTGTTGGATGGACAGCGGCAGTCGCGTCGTATCAGGTCGCGGATGTGCTATACTTTCTTGTGCCACGTTTTCATTGCCCGAACCTTTAGTTCGTGATAGAGAGTCTTCGATCCCGCATGGTGCTCTCATTGGAGACTCTGTGTTAATCTTAACAAAGGTGTCATCACTGCAGTCTTGGAACAATGAATCGTCTGACGCTCCTGGTAAAGAAGCGGCGGATTCACAATGGGCTGGACCATGTGGGATGTCTTTGGTGACATCCGGGAAGCACATCAAGAATAGATTCGGATCTATAAGGTCAGGGTTCAAGTCCTCAATGAAGGGATGTTCGCCTTGACTATCCAGTGGTTGGTTCTGATCAGCCTTAGGGTCCGGGACGTTCTTAGAATTGTTCTCGGATCGTTTCAGCACCGACTGCACATCTTCCATTCCACGTGTCTGCAGCAAATGCCGTAAGGCAGAGTCGTCCTCGTCAGGCATCTTCGGCGGTTGAAGCCCTTGGTCATTGATAAATTGACATAGTTGCCCCACTCGGTTCACCAGAAGATCGACTGCAAGCCGTAGCGAAAGCCTAGACAGGTCGCATTCACGCATATTAGTGGTATGGCCAATGGGGAATGTTTTGTTGGAGAACTATTGTCTTCTCCCCCTACATCAGGGCAGGGAAGGAGATCCTATTTGAAGTACATACTTTCGCTTATCCACTCCCAGCTGATAGTGGCATGATCTACCTTTAATCTTACAGTGCGAGCATATTGGCGTGGTCCCATCGCACTGTTATTGTGAGCCCCGGTACCAACGTGGTTGTTTCGATTTGAACGTGGAATTAGGTTTCCGGGCGAACGAACCTTTATTTTACTATCGCGACAGGCCAAGCAGGCCGTCGTGACATTTTTACGCTTGTGTGATTGTTTTGTGGGCGTCATAGTAAGTGCTCCATAGGGCTTCGGTTCCTTTGCTTAAAGTGTATGAAGGTACAGAATGAAGAAACCAAATGTTGAAGTCGTCTGTGCTCGGGATTCTGTATCCGGGGCTCGGCATTTCCCCCTCGGCCCCGCTTCCGAGCGGAATCAAACGAGTTCATATCAGATCGTTATGCTCCACTTTCACTTTACGAGCACACTATACTAAAAGACCAGCGTAAAGGCTGATTGCGGAGGTCATTATCATTGAAGAAGGCAGAATACAAGCGACCACGTGCGGCGACAGGTTCGGGTGCTGAATAATTCTTTTTTTCTACGAGTATTGACCGTACTCTGTCATGGAGATAAAACGGAGGATAGGCATGAGAAAGAAAGGGAGACCAAAGGAAAAGCACACGCACATCTGATAAATATTAATAATCATAATCGCGAGGCCCAGCTGCAATCTTGGGCTGAAATGCTATGGCCATACTCCGTACATATGTGCACAATGAGGTAGGGCTAAGTGTTTAGCGATTGATCTCACCAACGCCGACAACGCATTTGCTCCACTCCAACTAGTCCCTATTTGGTCGAATGTGCCGCTGAGATCCAAGAAATTGGCCGAGGAAATGTAAAGTTTGCCAAGCGCTTTAGGGCTGATCTCGTGGCGTAGCATTACTTCATCTCGTATAGCACACTTGGCTGATTCACGATGGAGGGTTCACATTGGTTCATCCATGTGGCAAGGCTGAGAGGTACCTTAGGCGACCTGCATTTCTAGCTCTCCATGCTATCTATTGGGAGCTTGAGGCTTGGCCCTAGGGCCGTGAGCTGGATCTGCGGCCAGATAGGGTGCCCCAATAATGTGGTCGGGCTTCCACCTGACGCATATAAAATACCCATGTACATTCGGTTTAAGTCATTGAGGTGTCAATTGTCCTCTACGCTTGACGTTACTTAGGACAGCGCAACATGATCTTCCTTCTATATTTCGGTTTAGCTACCATAACTGCGAGCCTAGCCTCGCCGGTATCCCAACCTCTTCCCACGGCCATCATCGATTCCGGGGCGATTGTTGGAACAACAACATCCCTACCTTCCTCTACTGCCGTCGTCAGACAGTACCTTGGAGTCCCATTCGGTGCGCCACCCGTCCGTTTCAGCCCTCCAGAACCGGTTGCACGCTAGCCGACGGTCTACAATGCAACACAATGGGGAACGGCCTGCATCCAACAAATTGGACAAAGCGGCAAGGAGCTCTTTGGCATGCTAGACCTACCCCCTCCGGCAAACGGAGAGGGAGAAGACTGCCTGAATCTCAATGTCTTCACCCCGGAATCTGCCTCGGCGGGATCTAAGGCTGTTCTTGTTTGGTTCTACGGAGGGTCGTACCTGAATGGTGCTACATCTGTCAATTTATACGACGGCACCAGCTTCGCTGTCAATCAGGATGTTGTGGTAGTTACGGTTAATTATCGGACCAACTTCTTTGGATTCCCTGGTGGAGACGTTCCCGCCACGGAGCGAAACCTTGGGTAAGCACTCATCATTTTGCATTGTAGCACGGGATATAAATCTAACCAGATACCAAGCTTCCTGGACCAACGTCTCGCCCTAGATTGGGTGCAGCGCAACATCGCCGGGCTAGGCGGCGATCCATCTAAGGTAACCATCTTCGGCGAGAGCGCGGGAGGTGGTAGTGTCGATGCTCTGATCACGGCTCCCCCAGACCCAGTTCCATTTCGTGCAGCAATTATGCAGTCCGGCCAGAGTTCCATCAGTATGCCCTTAAACGGCGGAGCCGAGAAATACGCGGAGTCGTGGAAGAAGTTGGCGGAGTTTGCAAAGTGCCCTTTGGAAAATACTCTCGAGTGTCTCCGGAAGGCACCTGCTCTTGAGCTGAAGCAGTTCGCTGAGAATGCCGGTCTCTCTTTCGGTCCAGTACCTGATGGCGGTGTTACCCTATCCGCAACACCTCGTCTCGATCGACTCCATTCATCAGCCGGAAATTCTTCCATCGCTCGCATCCCCATTCTCATCGGAAACAATGCCGACGAACCGAAGCCTTATATCCGAGGAGTTAATGACAGGAAGGCTTACCTAGAGACACTAGGTCTGGGCGAATACGTTGACATTATTTTGGCAGCGTATCCATTGGGACATCCAGGGACCCACAATGAAAACGACCGACTCTCTCTCATCGGTACCGATCTGCTCATGCATTGTCCCTCCAAGGTCCTCGCCAATGACAGCGCGATAGTCGCTATCCCGTCATATAGATACCTTTTCAACGCTAGCTTCCCGAACAATGAGGCTTTCCCGGGGAGCGGGGCGTTTCATGCTGCTGAAATTGAGTTTGTGTTCGGTACATATCCAAAGGAAAATGCCACTCAGTTTGAGCACGAAGTAAGCCAGGCCATGCAGAAGGCGTGGGCGGACGTTGCCAGGGATCCAGGCCAAGGCCCAGGATGGGGTGAGGGGCCTATGATTGAGGTATTTGGCGATGGGGTGAAAGCTGGGATGAGTGACGAGGGAAAGAAAGCTTTGGCTGCAGTTGATTCTGCGATCATGGATAGGAGATGTGACCTTTATAAGCCGTTATATGATCAGCTGGTACACTCTAGCTCTTCATAGCAAAACTAGAAGCACTAGTATCGCATACATAGCCAGGGGAAGGGTATGGTGTACATATATGCACTGTGATATACTTGATATTCCATGGTAACACATGTGTCAGACTGGCAAAGCCTCAGAACAATATATTAGAAGTGGTTATAGAGCTTAATAGCAATTGGCTTGGTCGCGACGCGTGTCTGCGGCGTAGACTTTATTAAAAATATCTAGATCTGTCTAGTAAAGGCTCTGCCTTATCAATCCCAGGAGAAAGCAGTATCAGATGTGAACTATATGGCCATTGAATATACGACTAGATGTCAACTCCAGAAGATATTTTGAGTTTGGGTTATTTCACTCCCCTCTATCAAAGGCACCTGTGCTCTCGTGTAGCGGTCTCCTGATAGACTGTTGTCCCTCCTGACCTCACTCTTGGTTCCTATCCAACCCCCCCCCAACAACACATTCCTTTCCCGTGTAGGTCCTCGGCCCACAGGTAGCACCTGATTTTCAACCATGGCCGCTGTCTGTTCATTCTCACCAATAAGAGAGCAGCTTTGTGGGAAGGTAGGAGCATAAAGGACAGTGGGTTGGCAGAGCAATAGGGAGGCCAGGTACGATTTAATCTGGGGTTACTATTTATTATTTATTGCTTAGTACTCCGAAAGCTGCCCGGTGTTACCGACATGTCTAACCTGGGTAATGTATCTGTAGATCGAGTGAGAGATATGTTCTACGCGTTAAATGGGAAGTAAAGCTCCATGATCCCTACAATCCAGATTTTAGTGTTTTAGGTCCATTGACGAGCAAGATGACTTTCTTTGATTTGGATGAAACAATTTAACAGCAGCAATTGAAAAAGAAAAAGGACAAAAACATACAACAGGAGGGATTCGCTGGTGGTCACCCACCCAACTACTAACCTCCCGGCGTGTGGCTTAAGTACGGCTGAGCGGACGGGAAGCCCTGTTCTCCACACCCTATGGTCGTATGTACCAGTTCTTTACTTGCAGAGGTTTAAGGGAAGCCCTGCTCGTCGGCAACTTGAAGATCAGCTTAACGGCACACAGGCAACTGGGCCTATTGAAACGCATGAAATTGAATAGCCTGGTGATAGATCTAGCCGCTAATGCCTTTATTTTGTAAATACGAGCCATCTTTACCAGTAAACTGTCACAGATCATGATTACTGTTTTCTCGCCGGCCACTTGACCCGGCTGCTTCTTAGTAATCTATTCTGCCAGCAGCTCTGCTACCAGCAGGTTAGGGCTGCTGGCAGGAATTGGAAGAGCACAGTGACAGTTGGTATCTTCTGCAGGGTATTGTCACAAAGGCCGAAGGGGTATTCCCTTGGACTATATTAGTTCTACATATACCTTTGTTTGCTGGGTATTGGAACATATAGAGGCGTTAATATGTATAGGTAGCTTCTTATTCCTCCTCTTAAGATGAGTGTTTTTGCTAATCTATCTACTAGACTGTTTTCAATGACGAATTGTCCTACCTTTTTTCAGTACTTAAGAAGAAAAGAAAATCAACAGGGAGAGTTTAGTTATCTGACATGCCTAAGAACAGTAGATAAGGACTATTAGTATACTATTCCTTCAGACTGGCCTCTCACCACTCAATGAGCTGTCCATCGAAATTGAGAAACTGCCCAGAATAGTTCTCCCGAGTCGCATTATCCACCTTGGCAACAACAGTTAGCCCACTGCTGACGACTGCGACATAGCATCAATACAAAGGTAGACCGCTGGGAAAATGCTTACCAGCCCGATAATGCTCTTAATGTTAGTGTTGATGTCCGAAAAGGGCGGGTTCTCAAAGTCGAAAAATGCGGCAGTCTTGCGTCCCATGTCGGTCTCAAAGAACCTATGCAAGACCAACACACCCAATTAGTTATCAGCCGGCTCATAGTAACGGCCTTCGTCTGCCTAATTGGCGCAGGTACGTACCCAGGAGAAACGGCAAACGCGATAATCTTAGGACTCTCAACGTGGATAGTCTTGGTGAAGTGGTTCAACGCCGCCTTGGACCCGTTGTACGGGAACCCCGGGAACATGGGGTACTTGTGCAGATCGTGGAGCGACGCGAGACCGGAGCTTATGGCTAACCACTTGGGCGTCTCGGCCCTGTCGAGGAGCGGCTTCAGCGCCAGGAAGAGCACGGCCGGGCCAACGGCATTGACCAGGTAGACCTCTGCGAGGCCCTTGGGGTCGATGGTCTCAATACGCCCTTGCTGGCCAGCGATGCCGGCGTTGGCGATGACGATATCGAGCTTGGTGATACCCTGTGCCTCGAGCTCCTTGACAGCGTCCACGGCGTCAGTCGTCGAGGTGTACTCAACCTTGACCAGTACGACCTTGCTGCCCTCGGCCGCGGGCAGCGCTCGCAGCTCCTCAGCGGCAGCGCTCTTGACGTCGCGGACCGTACCGATGACAGTGTGGTTTGGCCGGGCGAGATACTGTTCGACGAACACCTTTCCGAGCCCTGCCAAAATTATGTCAGGGTGAAAAGCCCTGCGTCTGAGGAATAACCCTAGTGGTATGACACATACCTCGGCTGGCACCGGAGATGAGGACGTTGGTGGTGGAAGCCATGGCAGAAGCGATGTCGAGGATAAGAGATGGGGAATGTGTGTCGGTAGCAACTTTGAAGAACCTGGTGGCTTAGCGACTGATTCCTGAGTATCTAGTAGAGAGGCACGTTTGTTCGCATGAAGGTTGTTGTGATTGTTTAATATAGGAGAAGAAGATTCGCCAACAACACATGCTAACCTTATATACTTGTAGTGTTTCTATGTTCGTCTTGCATTTGTCGATGTTTGTCGGGGCGATTTGTAAAGCCCACTGACAAATCTATCAGCCGGCTCCTTGGTGTAAGACTACAGGCATCAATGGCCGGCTTGATTTCTAATGTGCCTGGTTTCCCTTGTGGTTGTTAAGGAGCCAGGTATGGGCCACCAATAGCTACACTGTTACTGATTATTTGCTAATCATTATGCATGAAAAGCGGCACCCAATTACGGTGGACATTATTGCAAAATCCGCCAGCCCCGCACACAATAGATCATCAACGCCCTCAACAATACAGCCTCAGATACACCCTACCTTTACGATGCCGCCACGCAACCAAATCGAAGGTTTCCGCGACATCATTACTAGTCGCGGATTCGCCGGCGAGTCGCTCATTAATTACATACTTTTTTGAACGAAAGGATTATCGCTGAGGGCGGCACGCCCATTGGACTTCGTAAGTTAGACCACCCATCCTTCGGCCACCTTCAAGCTTGGCGTTACCGAAGAAGATGTGATAAATCAGTGGGGCGCAGTCTCAGAGCTCGATCGCGCCGTATGTAGGATCGTAGTAGGCTGAGCAGGACTAGCTCAAATATTCATCTATTGAGTCGAGAGAGGCTGCTTACATGTAACCATGGATGTAGCCCCAAAGCCTATACGAGCGCTGCATCTTACCTATTCCGCCACCGCCCACCACACAACAACGGCCGGACCCACCTGTGATGAGTGACAACCATAATACAGCCTACAGCAATCCCGGCAGAGAACAATCTGATTGTTTCCCTTTTATTTCATTAGATCATGATCATGACTCGTATGCAGCCTCCGTGCATGGAACCTTGTCAGAATTCGCTCTGATGCCTGCATATACAAGGAAATAGAGCGGGGGGGACTGATTGTGAGGATATTGGAGTTCAGAGACCAATAGGTATTTAACACTGATTCCCCGCGTGTCCAGATTCTTCTCCTGCCTGTGAAATAACATATGTTATGCCCTTGACCTTTACCGCATATGAATTGGCTTGAAACCTGACATTGTCATCTACCTACCTTATTTTGGACCACCTTTTCACGTTGCTTACAAACATCCCCATAAGTGAACAAGATGCCTGCGGAACGTCACTGGGATCAACGGGAGTACCGTATCGTCGAGTCTGCCTCTCACAATAATAATGCCCGTACTGTTATTATTGAAACGACCACCCCCGGCACCTCCGTTCCTCCTCACTACCACAGCCGCTTCTCTGAGACGTTCGAGCTCATCAATGGCTCCGTATCCGTCCATGCTGGACCAGCTGACACCTCTGAACTTGCCTTCAAGTCGACTCTCACGCCACTGGAGCCAGGAAAGCCTATGACCGTACCACTAGGCTGGTACCATCAGTTCGTAGTAGGGAATGAGACCAGTACGTTCAAATGTACCCTAGAGCCAGGAGATATTTGGTTCGAGAATATGTTGAAGGTCCTGGATGGGTTAAAGAGAGATGGGGGGTTGGACAAGCTTGAGGAGGATGATGTTTTTCTAGCGGTGTTAATGGACTTGACGGACGCACACCCCCTCTGGAAGGTTGGTGAGATAGTGATTAATGTGAGGAAGGAGAGGTCGGAGGCAATTGAGCAGATGAAGGAAGACTTCCTGAAGAAGTATGATACTCCTGAGGCTTTGGCACGTTTGATGGCGGATTGATCTGGTTGTCATCAAAGTATATCAGCAGGAGGCTCCAATACAGACCTCAATCGACGACCTCGCCTATGCTATAGCTAGAGATTGCGCTTATCGTGAGTCTAGTCAATCGTGATACTATGCTTGATGTCTTAATAGCAGAGGATACAGGGGGATGGTGCGGCCTTTCCGCGCTGTATGCTCAGAGAATAAGGCTCTCTCCAATCGGATGCCTTGTTGTCATACGCCTCAAATTGTGTACCAATACGATCAACTGCCCTGCGAGCTGGTATATCAGTTAATGGGTTTCTTTTCTTTTCTTTTTTTTTTTTTTTTTTTTTTTTTTTGTTTAGAACAATTACCATTCGAGGATAAGCAGCCAAAAGTAACACTCACGTGAGAGCCTGCGCTGTGCCGCTTGACATTAGAAAGGTTAAACGTGCTTGTAGGAATCCACTCACACACATTCAGGCTATGGAATTTAAAACGCACTGCCGTACAGTAATCCCGTTGTATATGTACTGACGAATATGGCTGGTTGTTAGCTTCGTTATCATTGGCGCCGTGCCAAAAATGGATTGGTTCAGCCATATCGGGTGCCAACCCGACTCCGCTCTCAAGCATGGCTGACGGTGCATAGCAGAGCGGGATAGAGTTCAGTCGATTATCTTAATTAACATCGGACATGAGGACTTTGAGCCAGCAGAGAAATGTACTATCCCACTACAGGTTCGATGTTGCGACCACAGGCTTGGCGACATGCAATACTCTCAGCAGCGCCTTGGCTGGGTCTTGCATCGTAGCAACTCCGGAACTCCGCCGCGAGAATAGAACACATGTAATATGTTGCCTGCCCTGATCAACATCTTCAGCTCTTTCCCTTACTTTTCAACTTTCCATTTGGTATCAAATCGCAAGAAGATGTTGTTGCATCTGCTCTTTGGGGTATCCGTCGCCGTTGGGCTGTCGGCGGCGGAAAGGGGCCTGCCTTTTGATTTCCCATTCTCTCAGACTCCAACAAGATTCAATATCCGCGTGGATTCAGAACTTGTGGATTTCGCCAAAAACCGGGCTGCATCCTATCGCCCCTCTTACGGTATATCCGATGAATGGACCAAAGAAGGCCCCCCAGCTGCATCCATGGCTGAGCTATCAACATTCTGGGCCGAACACTATCGCTGGTCAGAAGTAGAAGACCATATGAACAAGCGTGATCACTTCTCGGTTGTGATTCCTGGTGCAGCAGGTTATTCTGGCGATATCCCTATTCATTTTGTGCACCACCGTTCTATGAATGATAGTGCCATCCCTCTTCTCCTTCTCCACGGCTGGTCATCGACTCATCTGGAATGGGACAAGATCATTGATCCTCTCGCTCCATTTTTCCACCTCATCACCCCTGACCTCCCCGGTTATGGTTTCAGCCCGGCACCTACGGAGAGTGGAATGGATGCTCGAACCATGGGTGCCGCTTATGATGTGCTCATGAAGGAGCTTGGTTATGGAACGTATGGTGTGGTGGGCACGGATGTTGGATACTTCGTTTCCAGCTGGATGATGTCAGACGTGCCTGATAGCATCATCGGACACTTCTTAGACTTTATGCTCGTGCCGCCAACGCAAGACGACATCGATCGGTATGCTGAGAATCAGACGACCCCAGAAGAAAATGCATACCTGGGATCGTTCACTGCGTTTGAATCAGACCACTTTGTTTATTCTGCTGTGCAGGCTCAGAAGCCATTGGCCTTGAGTCTCTCAATGGGTGACAGTCCCGTTGGGTTTGCCGGCTGGTTATGGGACCTGAAATACGCCGGCAGCGATGGATATCAGTACACAATGGATGAACTCATTACGGAAGCATTCACGTTGTGGGTACAGGCGCCTTACGGTGCGATGCGATCCTACCTGGAAACGCTGATTGTAAGCCTTGGAAATATTACCATTGGTTCCAAAAGTGGGAATAAGTAGTAGCTGATGTCTTTCGATCGATGATAGCCTAACAGCGGGGGAGTCGACTTTCCCTCATACAAGGTGCCAACGGGCTTGGTCCAATGGGGCAACCAACACGGACCTTTCCCTGAACTGGCTTCATTCCCTTTAGCGGTAAGAGATACTTCGAGAGCACAACCTCCTGTCATGGACATTGAAATTAACATATTGACGCACAGCCTCGATCATGGGCAGAGCGTCAGGCAACCAACCTGGTTTATTTCAAGCGACATGCCTTTGGAGGGCACTTTCCGGCTCAAAGTAATTGGCACCTATATGCTGCGCATTTGCAAGAATTCTTTAATTATCTACATGGAGCCGAAACGCTGCCTGCCTGATTCATGAGGGAAAATCAAGCAACCATGGTGGTGTGTCTATTGGTGACCTATCGCGCTGCCAAGGCTGTATCATGTGCCACCAAGCCTAGTATTCCTGTCTCAACTGATACATCACCTAAATAAGCGCCCCATACCTATGGGTTCTTTGACGCATCATCAATCTACGATTGTAGATTTGTGGTACGAATATCGAGGTTCAGGCTGAACATGCCTTCTCTGTTGTGATTGTTGAAATTGAGTCACGCAGGGTTTCCACTTGAGCCAGAACTTTGCTTGTAGTATGTGCAGTAGTTAAACCATAACTTTGATTTAGGTTCTTTCCGTGGTTTTACTAGGACTTTGGCACAAGCTTTGTCATATCCACTTCCCCGGGGTGTGCTGAGGCCCTTAGTTCGATAGACTCTTCGGTCCCCACCATTAAACACGTTGATAAGCCCCTCGGCCCCCATGAGTCGTGCACTGGGGTGGTCAACGCTAATGTGGGTTGGGTGGTTGGGGGATTTATCAACCACTGGATCACTCACTACTACGACGTTCCTGTTCCTGTCTCGCCATCTGTCGCCGTAGTGTATATTGTTAGATTAGTTGAGTAGCTCAAGGAATACTGTTTAACATTACCGTGTTTCGCTTTTGCTGGCGTCTTTTACCTAATGCAAGTCAGATTCCTCAAGTAAACACTAACCGATATGATCCTTGGTTTAGGCTTCCCGGCGGCATCGTGTGAGTTGAGGAAGTGTGTTGTTTTAACCCCCTCCGATACTATGTGGTCTGTCAGTCTGATATTACAGTATATCAGTGTGGACGCCCTCCTTCCTACGGTCTTTTGGGCCTCCTGCTGGGCTTCACAGTTCATAGAATTATTGTGGCTAAGTTACACCCCCTTTTTGAGAGCTTCAAAGTGACCCAAACATGACGGACGGAGAATAGCGAAATCGAACTATTATCATTCATTTTCGACTAATCCTATATAAGCACTATTTGCCAAGCCTATAGCATAAACATATATCGACTAGACCATGAGAACCGGGGTTTAAAATATCATTCTCAATCTAAGCGAGTCATTCCCCACGATTTCGTCTTTCTTCTTCATGAGCTCCCCCATATCCCATGGACAGCTAACATACCGTCCCCCTAGCCACTCCCTCCGCTCCGCGGCCAACCATGTAATTGTATCACCAGCTATATCTGGACGATCAGGAAATGCATCTCGCATCATCTCCGGCAGTATTCCGTCACTAATCTTGGTTTTTATCGCGCCCGGATTGACACATAATGTCAAAAGCCCTTGATCAGCATATTCCAAATGCAGAGACTCAGTCCATCTCAATATCGCAAGCTTGGAACTCCGATAGCTTCCGCCCCGGGACCGAGCACTCAAGGCGCCTGAAGAGGATACATTGATCATGATGCATGAGCCGTTGGCGCTGGTACGGGTTGAGAGTAGCATCGGGAGAAATGTTCGCGCCATGTTGAATAATCCGCGAACATTCACTTCCCATGTTCGCCAGTACACATCCGGATCGAACTCAAGGAACGACTCGACTGGTTCCATATGGGCCGCATTGTTCACGACAATATCCAGGCGCCCACCGAAGCCCTGCGACAACGTGCGATGCATTGCTTGAACGCTGTCTTGGCTTGCGATATCAACCGTACAGCTGAGCACTGCAGGCTCAGGACGACCGGCTTCTGCTGCAGCTGACTTCAGTAGCGCGACAAGATCGCTTGATACGCCATGTAGATCAGCGACTGCTATCGCAGATGCTCCTGCACGCGCAAAAGCTGTAGCTGTGGCATATCCTACTCCATCTTCCCAAGCGGCGCCAGTGATGAGAACATGCTTTCCAATAAGATTTAGTTTCAGCGGCGAGATGTAGTCATAGGTCGTGGAATGATGTGTGGAAATAAAGTGACCTCCGGAGAGCTCGATGTTGTTAGACATTCTTGGTTTGTTGCAGCACACGAATCCGAGTCTCCGGTCAGACGGTACTTGTAATACTCAGGAGTGTAATAGGCTTGTAGTTAATAGATTAGGAGATGGCTGATTATAGTCCCTGAAGTTATGCTGTGCTTGCTAAGGCCGGATTCAGGACAGGAGAAAATGAACGATTTAACCGGATGATCTCGGATGGATTTAGCGTGACCACGTGGTTGGCATAGTTTTCCGCACAGGCCAGGCACCAACCTATAGATCAATCTACAAAATATCAGGTAAGGAGATATATCCCCTGCGATTGAGTGGCGTGGCGCTCACTTTAGGAGCTGCTCTAGTGAACATTTTGTGCAAGACCGAGTGAGGCATTCTTAGATTTTTCTGGATCCTCCCATTGGTTTCCCCTTGAGTTATCTTATACTTACAATTGCCATAAAACCCCTTAGGTGAGGGCACTGCGATGGACGTAGAAAAAGCGGTCCTTTAGCTCAGGATGCCTCGGGATAAAGTAGTATGTGCGGTGGGTCATCTTCTACGGTATGTTATGTGATGCCTTCGACAAGAGGGATATGCTCTTATAAAAAGCAAGAAAGTGAATATACTCTCTCCCTTACGGATCGAAGCGTCCATTTTACTATGATCTTGGTGTTCCAAAGGATAAAATGTTGGGTTGGAGTCTCGGAATAAATGCGATATAAAGGGAGGTATTTCTAAAGTTACGCAGTCTTGTAAAGATAGCTCGTGGCAGCGCAAGGCCATGGGTGCAATCTGCGAATAATATATTGTTAATCGCACGAGTTACCTGGATTCTGGAGTAATAAAGAAATTCGGAGGTGTCCTGAGTCTCGCTCACGAGCTTCCCTGATATAAGTTCAACTAGTAATTCAAGCCTAGAGTATTTTGCTCACAGAACCTTGTCGCTGATTTACCGCATCCTAATCTGCCAACAACCCGCTATCCGTTCACATTCGAGGGCACTCAATACACCACCTCCAGTAGGTTTATTGGATTAGCAAAGCAGGTTATTGTCAGTGATCCCAGCCTTATGAGCCAAAAACCTTGGACCAGTCCTGCTTTTTGATATAGTCCGCGACGCTGTTTAGCTTTGGCGCATGTTCCAACTACACGAATTAGCGTAATGAAGGAGATTCAAGACGGTATGCCACTTACGTCCTGGGGAGGTACAACGGTTGGATCACCTCCATCGTACCCAAACTCCTTCCAATACGCCCAGTTGTCGTCGAGTTCCTGCTGTAGCTCAGGGGGGAATGGGACAACTGACTCTCCCTTGGGTAGCACGACAGCTTCTGCTTTCAAACCCGTTACCCGTGAGAAGGTTTCAATGAGGCCGCGCACGGTAATGAGAGCTCTATAGCCGATAACCCTTTTTGCTGCTGAATCAAGCACCAAGCCTCTGACGATGGGCCCAGTGTCTTCTTCTGCAGCAATAAAGGGTAACTCCACGTCGGGATCGAGTCCGCCAATGAACTGGGCTACTCCGCCGGCATTCTGCATAGGATAAGATAATGTTCAAGTACAAAGAGGGCAACATGCTACCTTTCTGGGCTGGGTAATTGGATTGGAGACAAAATTGCTCAAGAAGTACCCGGCTTGGAAGATGCTCGTTTTTGCCCATAACTCAGGCTGCTTCTCTCTCCCATATGCCTCGGCCTTGGCTTTGGAATCAAAATGGTAGACATGGCTGTATTTCCCTCCAGACCATTTTGTGGCATCGGAGAGGGACGACAACACGAAGCGTTCCAGAGAGCGGACCTTTGCTGCAGCGTCGATAATATCCTTCAGCTGCTGTGTCTCATGGTTGGCAGCCCAGACGTTTGCAGGCTGCCCTACTGCTACTGCCTTCGCTTGATTGGCCGGATCGCCATACACGCCCCAAAAGTCACTAACAGCAAAGATGACGTGTGCGTCTTCAAATGCTGAGGCAAGTGACGATGGGTCGTCCAGGTCAGCTTTGACGACATCTGCACCGCGAGCAGCTAATGCTTGCGCTTTCGGGCTGAGAGGATTTCTGGTGACTGCTCGAACATGCCATTCGGATTCCCGAAGGAATGTGTCCGCGACAGAGCCGCCCTGGTTACCAGTGGCGCCAAGAATGACAATGAGCTTTTTGGAAGTCATGATAATGATATGTTGAGAGTGACCAGGAGTAACCGGAAAACTTGATCGAGTCAAATTAACTGACTACGCGTTTATTGTCACCGTATTTATAGTCAACGGCCCTGCAAGAAACGTCGACTTTAGGAGCCGACGAATGATGTACCAATTTGTCATCGACCCCCAGGTTATTATTCAGCTGCTTAAAAACAACTAACTAAGCATCTACAAATGTTACGACATCCGTTATCCGACCCAGTGGGCCGTCAGAACTACACGTCAAGCTTCTTAACCTTTAACTTTTAGCGTGATCAGTAATCATTCCGGGACGTGCAAACTTAATTGCAGCCCCGCACCATTCTCGACACTCCCATTGTTCCTGTTGAATGCTCTCATACCCTCTTCTTCATCATAGCATACTGAACCCGTATGAAACCGCTACACGCCATACATAGCTATTGTTAGAGCCACTGCGGAATTCTGGATATCTAGTAGGCCCGGTGGACCGGTTATTGAAGACAGGCGGCTTACTGGGCCTCCCTAGTTAAAGGTACCCTTCTGCTCAGAATCCTTCTGAAAAAGTGGTTTGATTGGCTAAGGGTCTTTTTAGAGACCGATTAGTTTCAGTTTCGATAAGCAGAGTGGTCATTACAGTGCACCAATCACCAGTTTCTAAGAACCTTCATCACCTGACTCTGGCTGGCAAGATGATTGAAATTGTTCATGCTCGCCCATGCTTGAAGCAGCGGACCAACCATCCTATGATACTTTCCTACCCAAGTGTTTAAAGGTCTTATCAAATGAATAGGATCAAAATGTTTGGCTACTTGGACGTAGAGGGTGCCTCCAGAGTTGGGCCCATTCATATTCGATCCTGACCCTTCGGATGCACATTTGAGGGCCCATTTTCCTGCAGGCCGATAGCTTCCCCCCTATCGGTATGAAGTATAGAACAAATAAAAAACAAACTGTAGTTTAGAATTTGGCTACACAGACTTCGCTCTGGGCAGATGCTATTCATCACTATACTGCACTTCAATCGAGGAAGTTCGACTCAGACGGCATATCCCGCTCGGAATTCATTAGCATGCAATCGTTGGCCATAGTGCAGTGTTCAGTCGCCTCTCCTGTATTATGAGACATTGGGAAATCACAGCACAATGCCGGTTATTGTCTCCCCACCTCTACTGCCCTCAGACAAGCCATCAACTGAAGACATCAGGCCTGCAACAAGCCCAATCCCCCCAGCATCACCACCGCCGCGCCCCCACATAATCCCCAAACCCCTTTATCCCATCCTCTTGGTCCCTGAATCGTAACCCAAGTATCCACCACACAGACAACCGTCCACGCAGTCAATAAAACCCCCAACTCCTTGTCCTTTCCTTCACGAGAAAACCAAAACATCGCTGCGGCCACGGCTATGTCACGTATACCAAGAAACACCATTGCTTTCTCGGTTATGTTGCGGCCTTCAGTTGTGGTCGGTACGACGCCAAGTGTATCTGCAGCGGTGGACGGCGCGACGATGGACAACGCACCCAAGGAGAAGACGGTCGTTGTAAGGCCAAGGCCGATTAGGCGCCAAGTTGAATGGGTAAAAATGCGGTTGGGGAAAGCCATGGCATTAACAGTCGCAAAAAATTAGTTCGGTTTTCAGAAACTAATGTAAAGAAGCTTGGTTTGTGTTGATTTAGCTGGCATACGTAACGAAAGGAGCAAGAATTTGTGGACTTATATAGTAGAATCTAGACCTACTGTCGGTCACCAGATGATGAGAAATCAAAATGATCTGCAGGGTGCAAACTTGCCCAGATTTATGGAAGGTGGGTCCTTAAGTTTATAGTTTATGTTTGTCGCCGCCACTGCTTCCGTGATCCGAGTCTTTTAATTTAGGAATCTCTTCCTTCACTTTCTTGTATCCTCCAATGCTTGACTGAGAGGGACGGCTTTCTTACGTTCGACCATATCTCGACTACAAATCGGACACGGAAAGGATCTGCCCTAGCTGCGTTGCGCTTTGTGATGAACGAGGTGCTCTTTACATGAGTACTCTGCCCTAGTAGAACATAGTTCTTCTAACTTCTATGCTTAACGATGGCATCCACATCGTCCCTGGACGCCTGCTTCCAGCCGTCGTCTCCCTTTACCGGAACCCGCCCGAGAGTCCGGGCAACACTTGCAGCTGTCCTCTCGTTACTGCAGAACCCCTCTGCAGCCAGACTCAAACCATCCTTCTGACATACCTCACTAGCAAAACCTAGGGGCGGCATTAGAATCGATGCTGCTTCATCTAGATCGATGTGGTGGACCTTCCTGTCCGATAGAAGACCGCGTTCGTAGCAAGCATCTGCCACCAACTGCAAATACTCCAGCCATGGATGCCGTCCATTGGCGCTAAACATGATTCCCTTCTTCCCGGTGGGCAGCTTTTCCCTTCCCGTTCCAGGATATCCAGAAGGACAAGCCGCTATAAGTCGGCTAGATCCTCGATGTGAACATGTTCCCATATGCCAGTACCGTCATCCACAACCACTGCATGTACAATCTCTAGCATTGCTTTCATGGGCCCAGTGTGGACGCTAACTCTGTTGAAAAAGCCGGTTCCGTTTCCGTAAATAATAGGACTCAATCACGAGCGTCTTGAATCACAACTGTTGAACACGAAGCATAATAACCTCAATGGTTTAACTCAACGTTCAGAAACATCCTCTGAAAGGTCTCTAATCACTTTAGAAGCCCTCCTGACTCCCGCGTAGAGATAGCCAGCTGTATCAGCAGCGGAAATCAGCAGTTTGCATTCCTATAGTTAATGTAGTATGTGTACTAACATATTATCCAGGGGCAGTCCGACTGGTTAAAGACTGTGATTTAAATTATAGCGGATATCTCTGACTTGTTCTACTTTAGCCCGGTTGGTACTACGTACAGATTTAGTGAGTCGAAATGTTGAATTGTACCCGCCAATGTGGGCCCTTAGTTCACATTCATGATGGTCAACCATGAATTTATAAGCGAAGATGTTCATCCGGAAACCGGATCATGAGCGACCCGAAAGTTATGTACTATTTCAACGCTCAGGACATTCTAGGAAATATTCCGAAGGTTCCGTGGTTAATCTAAATCATACGGCAATCTAGAGGAGTTTCTATGTTCAGTACACATTCCATGGAGTATTCCTCGCTCCTGGGTTTCGCAGTCAGCAGTGGGTAGGGTCTACAACTGTATATTACGGAGTGCAACAAGGACAATGAAGGAGGCTATAGTCTATCTAGAGCTTGCAGTCAACATTATAGACTTAACTTATTCATGAGCCAAGAGAGGAAGACATGCTCGATAAGAAGAGAGATTATTCATAACGATTTTCTTCTGGTTTTCTATGTAGCATTAGTAGACAATATACTAGAATACTATATAGAAACGTAAAAGTTATCATAACAGCCCTGTCCTTTCCTATTAGTATATTGATTGTAATTGGCGGCGTCCATCTACGGTGGGATATTATCGAGAAATTGCAAAATCCGCCAAACATACAAGGGTCGCACAGGACAGCACTTGAGGACCTCGATCGCATCTGCCTGACCTTTGAGGCTTATTTTTGCGGTAAATTGATCATCTTGTGCCCAGTCTTTGAGGTCATCGTCTTCATCGGCTGTGTACAGTGATTGCGAAAGGTTTATAAGCATTCAAATTAGCTCTTCAAAGCAAATAAATAACTTCAATTCAGTAGCAAAAGTCAGGCTTTAATTACGATCGTGAAGCTCGCGCTGTGGCAGTTGCTCGTGACTTTCTTCCGTAGCGTGATTGACGAATAATTGGTTCGGCATCACTATTTATTGTAGGGCCGCGTAGGCACTTCTTCGAGGGACGATAAGCTGGATGATCTGTATCCTCCTTTCCCTCTTCTTCAGCCTTATCTTCTTCTTCTTCTTCTTCTTCTTCTTCTTCTTCTTCTTCTTCTTCTTCTACACGAGGCTCCTCGTGATTCGACTGCTGCCCTCCTTCCTGCTCGGCCTCAGAGTCTTCAGCCTCGGCTGCTGGCTTCGGCACGACCGGTACGAAGGCTGCTAGACTGATGACTCCCTGTGATGCCTCCTCTTTGACTCTCCCTCGTCGTTCGATTGAAGCCAATCGCGATAATCTGATAATCTCATCGATTGATGTATCTCGGCTGCCTGCAACTCGTGATGGCTCGCTTACAGCAGCTGGCTCCTTATTAGAAAACGATTCGTCTCTCTTGGCAATCGAAACCAAGCACTAAATCTCATTTGTCTCTTTCATGCTATCCAAGAGCGCACAGACATGGGATTGCTAGCCAAGGATTGCGGTGAGGGTCACAGTTCAGCAGCGCCTGCGCCAACGTACCAGTCAATCAGGAGGCTATTTGATTGACAAATCGTCCTCATCTACATTTCCGTCCCAGAGCTCAGCAGCCTAAGCCTCACGGGCCCTGGACGGGTTGCTTGGATAACTGGTCTTCATTCGAAGATTCACTTGAACGGTGGAGACTAAGCTGGGTGTTAAGAGCTAGTCGTTCACCACGCGCAGTTCTACTCCCGCCTAGTTTGAAGAAGCGGGGGGGCGTCTAAGGCGCCGATGCAACGCTAAGGCTATCTTCGCGACGCCCTGATGAGAGCTCCTGACTACTATCAGCGCCAAGGGTCGCGGAAAAGGTCAATATTTTGGACAATTTGGTTAAGGATAAGCCCTTTCGGTGGGCCAGCCGCACTATGCCAAAGAGAGTACGGTCCAATGCGGACGTGACATACAAACACGATAATTTCCCTCAGCGATGAGCCCGCACAAGAGCCTTCATCCGTGGTCGACTGTGCTCCAACCGTCTCGTCGGCCAACTGGATATGAACCGAGCCGGGTCTGCCCTGGACTAGGGAGGGTTGAAGCAAGGATAGCCAACCAAGCACTTTCCGTAAAAGGAATGGTCTACTCTGGTCAGTCCGACACCCTGCTGGCCACCTCCGACTGGCTCGCTTTCCACCATCCTAGGATGCTGGAACTCCCAGCGAGCATAGTAGAATGTCCAGAGCCACGACTATAAGAATCCCTACCCCTCCCTTCTTTTGCTCAAGTCTCATTCACCGACAGCAATAACCGATTCTTCATTCAGGCTCACATTCCTCAACCATGTTGTCAAACAATGTTGACTCGTCCGATCCAATCCTAGAAATCAGGGATGAGCTCATCGCGCTCCTGGAGCGTTTTGTGCATCTTATTGCTTCCCACGCAGCCATTGATCTTCAAGAGACGCCCAAGGTGCGCTGGTTCACTGAAATCAGGAACATACTAAGTACCACATAAGTTTCAAACAATACTTCACGAACTTGGCGAGGCAAGCCCGGATGTCGCACGAGCCATTGTAGGAACCATTCAAGAGAGAAACAAGCCGGTCCCACCCGAACAGCAGGTCAACGCGAGCACTGCCCCCTTAAAACGAAAATGGAAGCTAGATCAAGATCCCCCTTATCGTCCATCAAAGTCTACCAGGCTTAGCAGATCTTCCGCAAGCCTTGCGAAATCCAGTCCCACCGCTGACTGTCGCGGTCTGGAAACAGTAAGCTGTAAAGGATGTTATGAGAGAGTTTACCGTTTAACATTAAGCTACCCAAGGAACAAGTACTGTTATGTTTCGGGGCTTTATCAGTGTCGTGTAAAAACAGCGATGTTTAAATGGTGTTTGACTCCCCTGCGAGTGAAGTAATCTGGTTGGCAAACATCTGCTCAGAAGTATCTCTGAACCTCGCAAAGGGCAAGTGTTCTTGTTCTTGCTCAGAAGGCTGTTCCAATGACTTTGAAACGATTTTTGACTCCATGTTGCCAGGCTCTTAGTACCGGCATCATATTTACGGAGTGGTATCCAAACCAAGGCCCAGGATGGGGTGAGGGGCCTATGATTGGCGTATTTGGCGATGGAGTTAAGGCTGGGATGAGTGATGAGGGAAAGAAAGCCTTGGCTGTGGTTGATTCTGCGATCATGGATAGGAGATGTGAGCTATATAAGCCGTTATATGATACGTTAGTACTTTCTGGGTCTTCATAGAAGGGCTGGAGACATTGGTATAGGTTCTGTAGCAAAGGGCTAGGCTGGGCTTACATTTGCATACCATAATAACACATGTACTGGACAGGCCATGTCTCAGAAAGATAAAACCAAACGGATTATATACCCTAATAGCAAATAGATTATTCGCGGTGGCAGTGAATACAGTATGGATTTCCATACGATAACTAAGTATGTATTATCTCAATCCCACTCGGCCAAAATGCCATGGACATCAAGGTCGTGCCTTGACTACCTTATCCCAAACATATTATACACAGAGACTGCGAAGTCATTCTATTAATACGTTGATGAGTTATTACAAGAGACCACAGGTCACAATGATATTGGGCGGAGGAATGGTATTAGCTGTCCGTGAGACACCTTCGGGCTTACTTTAAGAGTCGAGACACCGAAACCAGTATACTCCAGGAAGATATCATGAGTATTTCAACGCAAAGAAGCTGGTAGAAACGCCCTGACATTCCAATAATATTAGCTGACAGCTACTAGGGATTTTCTCTCACCTGCAAAATGTGAGCCAGCGCCCAGTCCTGGTCATTGGCGTACGGGTCTAGATAGTGACCTTTACGTCCGTCGACAGTAGTAGGATAGATGAAAGCACAATGGCCTCGTCCCTCCTCTGTGAAGAGAGCGAGGTTTGCTCGCAGAATACCCTCAGCACGGGTCTGATATGTCTTGTCTCCAGTAGCATTTGCATAATGATGCATTGCGACACCGGTCAGAGTACTCCAGTAGTGAGGAAACGTGTCACCCCACATCCGATCCTTTCCGAACCAATATCCATCCCAGTGGCGAATCGCAATGTCCTGAAGATGATAATCCGGCTGTCGGCCTCCAAATGCTTCGAGGCGATCAAAATGACCATGAGCGGCCTCCAGCCAGGTCTTGGCGCCGGTGGATCGGTACAACTCCAGTAAGATAATCGCAGCAGGAGCAACTATCGATTGCTCATAGTTGACTTCGAACGAGGGATAATTCTGTCCAATGTTGGCGATTTGTTTGCCATGGGCCGTAAACAGTTCTAGCGCGCGCTGATATGCATCCCTATATCCGTATGCCTTTAGAAAGTTGAGACTTTCGAAGATAGGCAAACCAATGGAATAGTGACTCTCCCCTCCTTCTGAGTAAATCCGTTCCATGGTAGACATTAAACGGTCCACAGGCGTAGCGGTATAATTCCCATGACTTGTTACAGCCTCATTTCCTAGCTTCGCCATAGCAAGATGAAGTTGCATCACCCATGGCCAGTCATACAAACGGAGAGACGCTGTTTTAGACCCAATCGGCCAGTCATAAACGTAACCCGATGGATCTTGGAGCTTGTTGTTGACATAGTTATAATAAATCCGAAGAGACTTTTCAACGTCCACGTCAGAATGGTTTAGGAGCCATCGGGCTACTAATACGCCCATCCCGACGCGTTCTCGACCTGTATTCCTGTCGGATGCCGTCTCAAAACTTGCTATGCCTTCCATCTGGTTATCGTAGACCGCATATGCGCCTGCCTTTGACCTGTCGGGAAAGGATGCGTTTAGCTGTTGTTTTATGGTAATAAACTTAACACGATTGGCAATAATCTGATCAATGTCTTGCACGGTATTGAGGACGACAGTAGCATTGTTCTGACGGTCACCCTGCCTCAGGGTAAACGTTAATTGCCTCTCGCCGGCCTTGTCTGCTGGTACCGAGGTTGAATACAAGCCCGTGTCCCTATGAAGTGGGAGCTCAACTCCATTGAAGGAGATACTGTCTCCAGGTCGCCCAAATACTGTCAAATTAACAGTGTCGCCTTCAACCGCCGTCCAAGGTGATGCTTCGATATGGATAAACTGATCTGATCGTTTGAGACTCTGTTCAAAAAAGTCTTGCCAATCATCATGCCAGAACATGGTCCAACAGATCTGACTTGTCTCCTTACTCTCGAGAATCGGCACCTTAGGATGTATAAGAAAGAAGCCTCGAGTGTTAGATAATGTCACCGTACTTCGCGACTCCACACTATAACCTGACAATGCCCCCTCGGTGAGAACGAGCCCAAGGTGAGGTCCTCGCAGGCCCATTCGTGTCAGCTTGACCCATGACGAGCTCCCACCAGATGCCCAGATGTGGGCGTGAGCCCTGTGCTCCAGAACATCTTCTGTGGAGGTATAATGATCATTGAAAGGGAGGTAAATTCCCAGCGACTCAGACCCAGCATCACTAATATCCAGCGCATCGTCACCAGTGTTAAGAAACGAATAGCATTCCTGGAAGCTTTTGGAAGGTCCGTCTATCCATCTCGTAACGCTAACATTTAGCTTGTCCATTGCGTAGGATGCAGTCATGTGGTCATCTCCGATTGTGAGGTCAGGATTGTTCCAAAATGCGCGGTTGAGATCCCCTATATCTGCATAGCCTAGTCCCCATCTGCTACCGAGAAGCTGCCAAGGTGTGCTGTTTGGTCCACTGATCCAATTCATGGAGGCATTATCGCTTGGGTTCACGATGGAAAGCACAGCCCCGGTGTCAGGATCAACCCCGATTCGGAAGTCTTGCGATTGTATATACTGCACGCCAGTGGCCGCAAGAGTGCCAGTGACGTATACAAGTAATGACGTAGAAAGCATTTTTCTCTTTAATTGTTGGGGTAGGCTAGGCAAACTTTAGCAAGTGTAGATACGATTGCGTTATAAGACTAAATCGGGGTAATAAAGTACTACCTTGGACCTCCTTAAATGAGTATACCCAGAACCTGGGGTCATAACTCAAGTATCTACCTGGGTTATCGTGAAATCATGAAAAGTGAGGGTAACTGAGCACTCGTTGAACGGTATATATGGAGGGAGGCCATAATTTGGAGAGTTCGGGTCGATATAGTCCGAGAAAAGAGGGGGTACGAGATGGATCGACATATAACCCAAAACGGGGCTTGGCGGGATTTCTAGAGACCCCACGGTTATGGCTAAAAACAAGGAAAAGTGTCACCCGTGTCTACACTGGGGTACATATATTTTATGGGCTTGAAGTGCAAGCAGAGAGGCATAGAATGAGCAATGGTAGCCCTCTGGGCACTGATATTAATACACAAAGCTTTTATCATGCTGCGAGACAGAGTTGTTTACTGGCGGTACTTTCCATCCTGTAGCGCTTACTTACACTGGCTCCTTCATTTAATAAATAGGTGCTACTGCCATTCACAAGGCCTCTGTTTCCCTGTGAAGCGCTGTAACACTCGAGCTGGTTCTGGTATAGTAGTCTGCGGTCGCCAGCTGATGAATTAGAATTGCACTTGAAAGACCCCAAGCTTCTCGCGCAGAATGGGTGTGGGATCAGCTGGGCCCTTATGATTCTGCCTGTCCGGCGTATTTAGGTTCAGGCAGCTGCGATAGGACACATTGTAATGGCCTAAGCACCGTCCAGGATTTGGATATAGCTATCAGACTTCGTAAAAGTCGATTGCACTACCGTTGTTCGGCTTGGTGTTCATGACATAGACCTTGACGATGTCTACCCTGTGCGTTCCAATCGTGCGTCCAGGAAATGAGCTGCTTACCAGTAGACCTCTTTCGATCATAAATGAACTAGCAGTGATATTAACAATATGGAATCAATACTCTCACAAATCTCCAGTGTCAGGAATTGTTCCGTAGTAGTTGGGGTTATAGTCCTACTGGGAGGAAACCAAGTGAGGATGCGGAGGCTAGTATGGGTAGCAAATCAGTGGCGAGAGAGCACACCTCGCCCATAGAGCAAACTAGGGCTCCGGCCAGGAATATCCAGCCCATCAAGGCGACCATGCTCCCTAGAAGGAGCTGCTGCAGGACCCTTTTGGATCGACGAGGATGAGATAACCGTGTAGCGGGATATGTATCTCTCAAAAGGTTCTGAAGAGAAAGGAACTATAAGAACCTTATAAATCTCAAACTCCACCCACAGCACCAAACAAGCACTCGTCGGGCTTTTGCATGACCTTTCCGCCCTCCACGATATATTAATGCATATCTGTGAGATATGGGACTACTAAGCCAACCACTGCTAAATCGGGTTATGCAGGAATGGAACTACAATCTAAACAATTTTACTTTAGACGTGCGGCACGGGCAAGTACTGAATTCGTCGACTGAGAAATGCTCTTTTATCCTTGCACGTATCATGTGTCTGCCGTAATTCTAACCAACACTTGCATGTCCCTCAGCCTGGCTAAGTGGCTACAGGAACTGTTAGAGTGAGAACCTAAACCTAACTCTCAAATGGGTAGTTAAGTTAAGGTATAAAGTCCTTTTAACCGGACGGTTAATGGAATAGCATAGGTTTAACCAGCGGGTAGCCGGTGATGCTTGATAAAATATTAAGGCACCCAACTAAGCCTATTTATAACGGCGGTCAAGTAGGGCTTCTAAGAATACTGAGACAGCAACCCTAAAGAGTGTAGTAATCTGGTTAGCAACCGTCTGCTTAGAAGTATCTTTCAAACTCGTAAAGGGTAAGTGTGCTTGTTCTTGCTCGGAAGGCTTTTCTAGATGACTCTGAAACGAATTGACTCTATGTTGTCAGCTCTTAGTATCGCCATCATATTTACGGAGTAGTATCGGTGTGCTTTATGCTAGAAGGGGAAGTTGGTTGGATGCTGAAATCTATCAACATGACTGTGGGAAGAAGATATCGCTTAGGAAGAATAGCGCTAGGCCTAATTTAGGCAGCGTCAACAATTCATATCTTTCAGGAAATGGAATACCAAAGATAGACTGAGCAAATACGTCAAAGGAAAGTGAACAGACCATAATGTCAAGGTTAGCCATGACTCCCCGTGTTGAACAGGATTGATGTCTTACACCGGAGTACATTCCGGGGCACTGAACTGTTCAATGTTCAACACCTCGGCAACTAATGGCGTAAATGCATACTCGAACTCTAAAACTGCGTTGAAGAATTCCGGTCCCTAACTAGTGCTGCCCCGGTTCAAATGTGGATTCTGTTAGTGGGTCTACGAGCCGATACGCATCTGCAAAGCGGTACTGAATCTGCAGAAACCTTGGAGCTGCCAAATCGCGCTTACTAACCGAGGTTGAACCCGGGGCAGGCGAATGGGAAACTTCCGCTATATTACTGCAGATAGGCATAGTCGCTATTCTTTTGAACAAGCTAATGCGGCAGCGGTTGTACATCACAACCAGAGTAGGTAAGCGAAACATTCCGCACAACCGCGCGTCATATTACTTCAAATACCAAAAAATCTGCATCTCTATAGAAAATTAAAATGACCTGATGATTAGGACCTCGGCAATTGCATAGCCTCGAATACCGCAGCTAGAGGACTTTAGTAGAGCGCGGAAGTACGCACTTGGCCAATAGATGGAAATTCCGCGCTATTCAGAACCAGGGACCAAACCCTGAATGGTATTTGCTCCGCTATGGAATTGGACCCGACCAACATAATGAGGCGCAAGCAGTCTAGTCTACACTGTACACTGTGTAGTACACAGTGTGTACAGTACCAGATCCAAATCAAGCCTAGAGGAAGAACATCGCAGTTACTACATTTAGTTTGGCGTAAGTAATAGCTCGATTTGAACCAAGATCCTAGTTCGGAGCTTGTATAAAACGGCCCCCACGGTCAAGACCCGACAAGAGAGCATAAACTGCATAACAAGATCACGGAGAGGGAATAGTGAAGTCTGATCCATTATGTATTTACGATCTCTCCCTGAAAAGCAATACTATATAGATATTCCTAGTAATACTGTTATGAAAAGGCACTGCAGCCGTCTTCTAGTGAAAATGGACCGTGACGTAAAATAAAGCATTGAATGGCAGTACTAATAGAACACGGTTCATGCAAGCCAATACCGCCTGTATATTCCAGAGTGTTCACCAAAATATGCCCCCTGAAGATGTTCCACGATCATGCAACCTCCTGTGCCGGAAGAGCCGGATCTCATGGGGAATGATCCACAAGTGGGCCCCTAAGTGAGGCTGATTCCAACTATGTACCTCTTCTCGATTGGTCAGGTTCGAAACTAATGTTTATAGTACCTTCTTTTCCCAAATGATCTGTCCTGTCACATCTCTTCTTGTGCCTCCACTTTCCAGCAACGACGAGATCTTGTCACTTTGCAAAAGACACTCTTCTCATATCTCCACTTGGATCCATAACTTTGGGGGCCATTTTCTAGCAAAGGTTACATTGCAAGCCAAATCCAGTATGGTGTTGCATCCCAAGAATTCAGCGTATATGCACGTCGGCAGCAAGAAAGGGTTGGCAGCAAGAAAAGGTTGGGAGCAAGAAAAGGTCGGCAGCAACAAAAGGTCGGCAGCAACAAAAGGGGCCAAAAAAGGGTATAAAGTGTAGCGTTCTGCCCTGAGAATTCAAGTCATCCAGTTCTCCAAGACCACTTCTTCTCTATCCAAACTATTCATCATGCGTTTCACTACCGTCTTTGTTATGCTCGCGGCCGCTCTGGGCGTCGTCGCAGATGATTCTATCAACATCAAGATCTGTAATGGTATCAACGAGGCCGGTGACTGTATCACCGCTAACGTCTTCATTCAACACCAATGCTGTTCGTGACCTCCCTAATTACAATTAACCACTGTGATTACAGCTAATTTACTGATCGCGTACAGACAACTTGAACGGTACTCCTGTCTCAAACAATGTCCGGTCATTCACTATCCCTAGTGGTTACCGTTGCCGCTTCTGGTCGTATGTATTCCCTGCTTATGTTTTGGTAGGGAGATCCTGGCTGACTCGTGCTTTTTCTGTAGGTCCACTGCATGCAATGGCGGCGGTACTGGCGATGTCCAGAGCCCTGGCAGCAACCAGAACAGCCACCCCCAGGTCAACTCTGTCAAGTGTTACGCCAACTAGAGCTGAGGTCCTTTTGGGCTTTTTGAATGTCACCTGTCATACCCTTTCATTGAGATGGCTGGCTGGGGTTGTCAGACCAGTAGCTACAGAATGTTTGTAAATAGTTCTGAGAGCTTGTCTCTCCCCAATCAACAGCTCTTCTGATCTCGAAGGACCTACCATCTAACCATGTAAACATCTTCTTTCTGATGTAGTTATGGGAGCCCCTTCCCTTAGTCTTCAAGCAGCTATTTTTTTTTTTTTTTTTTT
>ML737172.1:0-178051 GCA_009193545.1 Aspergillus arachidicola | reverse complement strand
TTTTTTTTTTTTTTTTTTTTTTTTTTTTTTTTGTTTTTTTTATTTTTTTCTTTAGTATTTTGTGGTTGTTGTCAATGTTGCCATTGATATTCTGCTTCAAGCACCTCCTTTGCGCAGCCTCAGAGAAGCGAAAGGGGGAAACGAGGGTCTTGTGGATGCAGTTTGCGATTTACAATTTTCAGTAATTAGACGGTTCCAGTATCACAGGCTTCTACTACTGCTTTGACTTGGAAGGAATTTGCTTTCTCAGTTTGTAGAAAGATTTCGGAAATGCAAAATTGAGTAGTGTCCCCTAGCAAATGATCACAAAGCAAGGGCGCAGGCAAGGGAGAGAAGTAGATTTCTAAACATCCATCCAGCAAGCCTCGGGATTCCTCTTCCAGGAAACCAGAGCTCTGAACACAGCATAGGATACTGAAAAGGATAACGAATGACCGCCATTTTTCAAGCCCTTGCGAGGAAACGCGGTATGAGGGTCTACATAGATGCATAAGCGTTTTTTAATGAGAGCTTATGTACTGAAGGGCCTGATTCTGGCACGTGCCTCTTTCGGGGCGTAGCTGCGGCTGCCTCAGGAATCCACATATCAACTATGTTGATAGTTCCACGTCTATATTTCCACCTCTCATTACTAACCTCGTCTGCTCTAGCATAGCTTGGCATTCGTCTCGGTAGCTTCTTGTGCATACCCAATGGGCAGTGTCGTACGCTGATTGATTCCCCTGACCCTCTACTCCACTGATCTTCTCACAAAGGCTCTGTGACTAGGCTCACGGGCGTCAATGCCAATGTTGTTGGGAAAAAGCAATATCCAGCCGCAGCTGGACATGACACGTCAAACTCACGACGTGGCAGCATGTTGAAACACCACTTGAGTTTTCATGGACGACAAGCAACATGTAACAATTTCTATTGCAATCATCCGCCACGTCTGATACTGTATTTTCATACATTGAGTCTCGTCCGCTGGAAATGCGTTTGATCCACACCAAGCCCCCGCTAGAGCTTCAAAAATTCACCGAAAATGAGCTCCCCAATTACGCGATCCTGTCGCACAGATGGGAGAGAGAAGTGGCCTTCCAGGAAGTGATTAGGAGTCACGAGACGATAAAATCGAACGCAGGATACAAGAAGATTGGACGTTTTTGTGCACGCGCCCATCAAGACGGCCTCGAGTATGCCTAGATCGACACGTGCTGCATCAACAAAGAAAGCATCGCGGAGCTATCCGAAGCCATCAACTCCATGTTCCGTTGGTACGAGCAGGCTGAGAAGTGCTATGCCTACTTGTGTGATGCCGAGCTCGCAACTGTTCATCATAGTTCCTGGTTCCAACGAGGATGAACGCTACAAGAGCTCCTTGCACCGTGCGAGGTGCACTTTCTTGCGAGCGACTGGTCTGCATCTTTCTGTCCTGCTGAGGGTAAAAGTAGATCCAAACTATAGGCCCTCTAATGTATTCAACACACCAGAACAACTGGAGGCTGAGGCGCGTAACTGGACTGTATCAAGAATCGAGGATAATCTTGTGGGAGGCTTTTACATCCGAGATTCGTCATAAGGAGTTCAAGTTCCATCAAATATGGGAAGGCCCAGGAAAAGGTTGCGAACGCATGCTCCACGAACAGTAGCCCGGCCAACGCCCCATATCATTATATCCGATGCAGTCAGTTAGATTATCTTTATTGGATCTAGGTAGGGCATTGGTAGACTAACCAATTTATCTACTGACTAATACATACTGACAATCTACAAGAATGTTTGCTAAAGTTCTGTGATGATGCCTCCTCATAAAGCCGGTTATGTGGCGTGTGGCCCTATCTATTACATTAATATCTCTGTACTAAGGAGACATGTACACAGTTTTGGCAACGAAGAAACATAGGGTAGTTGAACAGCAAAGCTTGTGTAGCTTGTGGCCCTTGTGGCCCTTGCAGGATGCCTACCCTCCGTTTTTAGCCTCTATCTATTAGAACATAATATCTTGCTACCTACTGTATATATTCGATATATTATCTAAGCTTTACCAGGCAGTCCACAACAAAAGATCCGCAACTAGTCCCCACTCTAGAATTATTGAGACGTGGCCGGTCCGGCCACCGCTTGGCATAATAATTAAATAGTCACCTCTAAGCTGGGTCAACAACCATAGTCTATGATCACGCGGCGTTGAGAATTCCGAACCGGAGACCAAACGCTGTGGGTGGTAGAATAAGTCCGCGCTCGATTAGATCAATCCTACGACATCCTGGACACAGTTCTGAGGCCCAATAGCGATAGCTGGTTGTTATTCACCCTATAGGGTCATCTTCTACAGCAAAGAAATTATATCTCGTGTAGTAAGAGTAGTGCTTGGAGTTTTCGCGGCGAATTGACCTGTTGGCGTATATGAGACGCGTTCTTCGATAGCACAGGGCACTGCAAAACTCTCTATCTGAGCATAGTATTCAAGGAGACGTATTGTAACTCCCACATGTCATCAGAACATCCCCGGCTTTACTTCCGGGTCAACCACGATGAATATCCCGCATCCAGTGATGATTGTAATGCGGCAACCAAACCAGTCTGCAAGATCTCCCGCAAGCCATGCACCGACGAGGGCCCCAGTCAAGAGAATTGATACAACGCCTTTTTGCATGTAGGGAGCACGAGATCTCCTGTCTTGATGTCCTACCCGAATGCTGCTCCCCGTTATCATAGTATCCCTAACGGCTGATCTACTTGTGCTCAAAGAATGCAGTGGAATGATCCATGCCCAGCACACTGTTGATATAGCCGTACCTGTCGGCTCGTTTTTCAGGAAGCGGTAGCTATCTGGATGAACCCACCCAGTCATGAAGTAGTTGCTTGGATAAACCATTATCATACATGAAAAAGAGTCACCAGCCTAAGATTGGCTTAGATGTTATCTAGAATGCTGGGAATTATCGAGATCAGACGAGGAACAATGCAACCAAGCCGAAGTAATGATCAAAACATGGCCAACTTGAACAAAGAAGCTATGCAGTTAAGGCAATCAGACAACCGATACAGAATTGCAGTCGCTTCATACCAATGTACAGTTTGAAGAGAGTGTAATGAGCTCATTTATCAGGCACAATCCAACCGTCGACAAGCTTGCCCAATTTTTCCAACCGCTTTGGGCCAAACTTAACCCCCTCAAGGCGCCCAGAAGATTTATCGGGCATTGTCACACTAAGATGGATTAATAAACATGTTCACTAGGATCGACGACCGGGATATGATTACTGGTAGATCAAGCCATTGGTACCGGCAGTAACCTGTGGGGTGTTGAGGCGAGTCACTCGACCCCCCAGTTTGGCGATCTCTGAGATATAACTACGATTATGAAGCATTAGAACCACCCACAATGTTATATTAACGCTGAGAATCACCTTTTCTCCCATTTATTGGTCACCTGGTTCAATTCATTCTTCTGGAATAGCAATCGCATAGCCTATAACGATTAGTAGTGTCTATATATAGGTACGCTGGGTTAACTAACGTAGGTCGTCGGCATGTTGGAAATGTTTGATGATTTGCTGCAACTTGACTCTCAATGACCAAATTCTGGGATATTCGAAGATTCAAAGGGGAATTTCTCTGGAGCTCAACCAATTTTATCCCTAAGCGAATTGTGGGGCGGACACGTCAGTTGATCACCTTTTGCTGTGACGTGTCAGATAGAAAAAGCAACCAGCAACAGAGTACTATTCAGGGCTCAGAACTTACATTTCAAGGGTAAATTGCCCGTGTCTCATCGGTATTGCTAGATGATCTTGACAAATCTAGGTTTCCTTACGGGACCATAATGTTAAATTCGTCCATGTTGTCACTTCTCCTCATTGAGATGTATAATGTGACATCGAGACAAATTGATATATATTCTGTACTAATTATACAATAATGACTCCTGAGATATGTTATCGAGGGAATTGGGACGCAGAGAACCACATCAGTCCCGCTATGATGGCCAGGGTACCATAAGCTATATATTAAATTGTAAACGAGGCGAAGCTCAATGCATGTTCTCAGTTATCTAACACATCCTAGGACGTTGTGTTAAGCACTGAGGTCGCAAATCCCAAATCCACTTAAATCCGTCTCTTGTTTGCTTGATCAATATGATCTGCATGTAAGGATTTTCCCGCGCTTATTATTACCACTTTAGCGGCATAGATCGGCTGGACAACTGGTTTTGTTGAAGGACAGGCCGCAGTAATTCGGCTACAGTTTGGAGTAATGTTTCTCAACGGCATGGTTTTACATATGGACCTGGTTGATTTTGTTCCCGTGTAGAATACCTATGTCCCAGCAGCCGTCCTTTTCAACGACCTTGTAGAACCTGTTGCAGCTTAAGACCATACGTTCGTGCGTGAGTATGCTACCGCTGAATACACATAATCATGCATTCATTACGAAAGATTGACAGCAATCACATCAATTGAGCGCTCACTTTACACCAATGAGTGTTCCAAAAACGTCCATTGTGAAGTCATTTTCCACGACCATCTCGGATGTTACCAATATAAGTCGCAGCTGGCATACTACCAACCCCATCTCAATGTGAATGTCTCCTTGGTTTTGAAGACTCTGCCTCTAACTCCGAACATCAGCTTAAATTAAAGACAAAGAAAGATGTCAGGCGTGTACCACACTAGGGTACATCTATTTGTGGCATTGGAGCTTGCACTCCAAGGCATATTTGAGCGCTGATAGAAATGTGCAAAACTTTTATTATGCTACGGGATATAGTCATCGCCCGGGTACATGTACCCGGATACGGTTCACCCATTGCAGCATGATCACGCAATGTCGACCCTTTTCTATTTTCTTTTCCCTTCCTTATGTTGCCATTTAATCTTTTTCCGATTTAGTACTGTTGGGCTGAGTTGCCTGATAAAGATTAAGTCGGCAATTCCTGGCTAGCTATGCAAACTTGCTACCCGACGAGGTAGGTGCTTCACATAAACGGCGACCTCATTTGTACGAGAATATGATGCAGTTGGGCGGGTTTCTTCAGACTGAAGCAGATATGATTGGAAGATTCTACTTGGAGAGTCTTGCATATCTCGTACCGTCGTTTCGCAATCCACTTAGCGTACATTTCGAGGATCCAGATTCTAAGCTCAAAGCCCCGGGACAAGATCTCAAGCAACATGCACTGCACTCTTGCAAATTTCGCTCTCTCCACATCCTGCCTTCCACTATTATCCTCACCCCAGATTTGAAGATCTAGCTAGCTGTTCACCAAGCAGAGATGAAGAACACCGCTCTCTATGCTGACGAAAATGGCGAGCTCTGCGTTCGTCGAGATATGCCAATCCCCCAACCTAGCGAAGGCGAAATCCTGATTGAAGTCCTCTTCACTGGTGTGAACCGTTCTGATATCACCTCGGTGAAGCTTCTAGGCTCTCGCAATCGAGTCCTTGGTAACGACTTCTGTGGACGTGTTCTCGATGTTTCTGGTCTGGCAGACACTGCATTTAAACCTGGGGATATAGTGGCTGGGTATACGATCGCGAATCATGATCGACCTCTTCGATACGGATCTCACCAATCATACATCTCTATTCCACCGAAGAACATTTTTAAAGTGCCAGAGAATGTACCATTTGCTGATGCTGCGGGCCTTATGACCGTCCTTCAGACTGCAAATGATGCCCTGTTGAACCTGTACCTTCCTCTGCCATCAATGTCCCATAGGCCAACGGATGGAGTATTGGTAATCGCAGGCGGTGCCACGACGGTTGGTATCGCGACTATCCAGCTTGCACGTAGCATCGGCATTAAATCTATCATAGTCACGGCTTCACAGGGGCGTCACGAACTGCTTAAGACCCTAGGTGCAACACGCTGTTTCGACTACAGGAAAGATAGTGTTGTGCAAGACATCAAGGCGGCTGTAGAGGAAGCTGATCTTGGACCGGTATTTGGTCTCGACGCAGCTGCTACACCTGACGCTGCCAAAATACTCTTGGACGCCTTGGCAGACCGGGATGATATTCATTTAGCATCGCTCTCCCCTTGGGCTGGAGACCGTTTCGAATTTGTCCTCGGTGGTCGTGATTACGATGTGATTTTCCATCCTCCTGGAGCAGCAGAGCCATTTGTGAGTCTTGCTAGACCAGCTGATGCGGCGAAAATGTGGGACAGTCTCATGTGAGTACTTCAGCACTATGGGAAAGAGTTTAGGTTGCCGGCTGTTGAGGCCTTTGAAGGAGCAGCAGAGGACGCTCTGGAAAAATTAGAGAAAGTAGCAGATCAGGGGAGGTTTGGAAAGCTTGTGTTGAAGTATCCTTTGATTTAATACTTAAAAAGTGCGAATCAGTGTAGTTAAGCTATTGTTGCAGGTTCAAATTGACTAGCTGCCCCAGCTAAAAAGGCATTTCGTGGATCAATGGCACGGTTTACTGAACTAAGTTCTGCACAGAGTCTTTCTAACCAGCACGAGATGTACCAGTCACCAGTTTAAACCGATGACTTCATATGGTGTTCAACTATACTTACTAAAAGAGCATATGAACTCTGAAGGACAAAGCAATACAGGCAATACAACAAGAAATGACTTACCAGTTTTCCACAATCTGATTGATCCCACTAACAGTCTGTTTCCAAGGCACTGAGAAGCACTAAAAGGCGCTTTGACGTTTTGGCCAGGATCTATTTCTTTCTTTTTCGGCAATTTGTCCAGTATTGGTACGCGCATGCCTCGTGTTCAAACCCGTAAATATTGACTTTAAGGCGAGTAGGTATTGATTGGCACATTATCCCTGGGATTGGATACTTTTGAGTGAGTTCCTTGTCAGCCCCACCACGAAAGGCCGATGGTTTCAGGCCTCCCTCAGTTAGGATTGAATGATAGATCGTCTTGCGATGAGGATGTAGCATATGCCAACGTATTAGCTCCGTAAGCAAAAGTCCGGCGTCTCAACATTCAGTTATCTTGCATTGCTTCACAAGACCCATGGTTCGCTAAGATGATATAATAAGATTAAGGGTCGATTACTTAGAGTACGGAGAGGTGCCACCTACGAGTAGCGGCAGATATCCTTCAGCATGCAAGCCACACGAGTGGATGGAGCGAATAGACATCTTTAACTCACTTTTAAGCCATCACAACACCAGAAAACGTGTGTCTTCCCAGCAATCGCAGAGCATCAACTTATCAATCAGTTTCAGCCTCTTCGTATCCAGCGTTACCCCTCTCTATCGCGTAAGCCTTTAGCCTCATCCGGGCTTAGCTGCAGAAATGCCGGCATTTGCGCTCTCCAATCCCGAGCAAACACACGCTCTCGGCAACACTAGTACACACAGCCTCGCCTGGGCGGCGGCTATTGATAATCCCAGAGAAGACCATACTGGACCGTCGAAATTGCAGGATTTCCTATCCTAGTATGTTACTTTTGTGGCTGCAAAAAGTCAGGCCCAGCCGTATCGATTTGCCAATCACTAAGCCTTGTGTCCACACCTCCCTTTTAATTACTTTGGTCTATCAATATTACTGTAGTAAGACACACTTAATGATAGGGAGGCTCTGCAAAGTAGAACGTATAAATAAAGGCGTATATTCTCTCTATGTCAATGTATCCAAAGTAACTTCGTCAGTATCCACCTGAAATCCTTCGATAACAAGACTCGGTGTAGCAGAATTTCCTTGCATCCTTTCGCTTTGTTCATTATGAGCCCAAACAAGTCCTACAAAACCGGTGAAGGTTTCAACACCGCCCTAGGTGCTGGCTTGAACAGTACATGGGCTGGGGCAGATGCCATCCACGGTGCTGTTAATGCAGGAGTTAGGATTCAAGGTGCCGTTGCCGAGCACAAGGTATGTATCTCTATCTATCTACAGAAATTATAAATCAGTTTGGCGGGTGGTTATGGTGTCCACTGACTTAGACATAGTGGACCAAAGCGAGGGTCAACGAGCAGCTGCAGAGAGCTCAGTACCCGGATGGCAAACCTAGGGTTGATCACTCGGCGCAGTATCAGGCTGCGAACCCTGTATGTATTTGTTCTACGACCTATACTGTAAGCTGGCTAATCTGATTTCGATAGACACTGAGCAACCTTGGAAACGATAAGAAACTCTATAACCGTGTTAATGGGGTAAGTATTCTATTTCTTTTTCGTGTCCCAGTACAAGGAGATAGGAACTCACAAGTTTACTTCAGCAGCGTTAGGAACAAGATTAAGCACCGCAGGACTGTAAGTATGTTTGTTTTTGGATAGCCACGTGATTGGATTACATGGAGGATTCTGTTCACCTGTGTGATACTTTGGTACTTTGGACATAACTAGGGTGACTATCAGACTGTATGTATGGAATCACACCGACCATTATACCCAGAACTACTAACCATTCAATAACCTCGTTCCAGCCACGTTCGTGTTGGAAGGCATTTGGAAATGCTCAAGCATCATATATAATGTGCCATAGATAATGGTCGAATATAACGATAATAGGAGAGCAGTAGACTCTTGTAACAAAGGGATGATACAAATATACACCGTGGCTCCTTCATCCTATCAAACCCTCAAAAAGGAACCAATCTTCATGTCTATTATTACAAATCACCATAGTATTATATCCATTTCTTTACCAAAAATATTTAGGCTATTCTGTATCAAGGCTTCATCATATTAGCAAATCACGTATCCCTGAGTTAGCTACTATACACGATGATCACGATGATCACGATAGCAATTTGGTTGAGTACCAGGTGTCTCCGGATAGAATCATGGATAGTTTATATAACCCTTCAAAGTCGACCTAATATGGCTATGTGGCGAGTTCCACGGCCATTCAACGTGACTTCGCGGTTTCCCTGCCAACCCATTGCCGATGCAAGGCGATCAGCCCCCGCTAGGATACCTTCGCACCCCGTTAAATGAAGCAATTGCCTGTGGTTTGTAACTGATGTCGCAAATACGTGGGGTAGACTTGTCCTTGCTGCGAAAAAAGGAATACAGAATTTCTCTACCAGATTATGTCGAGGCGGGCGGCACTTCCCGTATACTTGCTGCATGATGCTCAAGGGACATATACTGAACCGATGAATCAGATTCCCGCCTTTGGTTAGCCGTTCGTTGTCCAGGGTGATGTCTTGCCCCTCTTTTACTAAACTTTGAGAATCCCAACTCCCCCTGCATCGGATTATTTCCCTCAGCTACTTTTCTGCAACCCGGAGGTCATTGGTGGTCAGTACACATTTGATGATATACATACTGTAGCGATATTTGTTACTAACCTGGCCTAGTTGCTTTATCCGCTTATTTGACAAATCCACATTTGTGAAGTCGTCCGGTAATCCGGGTCACCGGTCACTATTCCTTCTATCGCCATGGAGAAGTATCAGAAGATCGAAAAGATCGGAGAAGGTATGCATTATGCGACTTGAACTCTATCAACGCAAGCCTGTGGGACCCGTCTGACCTTATGTCGATAATTAGGGACTTATGGTGTCGTCTACAAAGCTCGTGAGCTTGCTCATCCCAACCGGATTGTCGCCCTGAAGAAGGTCCGGTTAGAGACAGACGACGAAGGGGTCCCTAGTACAACTATTCGTGAAATATCCTTGCTGAAGGAGATGAACCACCCTAATATCGTCAGATTGTTCAACATCCACACAGAGGGCTATAAACTATACCTTGTCTTTGAACATCTAGACCTCGATCTCAAGAAATACATGGACGCTCTTCCCGTCAACGATGGCGGACGCGGTAGATCTCTCCCGAATGGCCTAAGCGTGGATTTGGGGCTAGGGGAAGCCATGATCAAAAAGTTCATGTCTCAACTCATCGAAGGCATTTTCTTCTGCCACAGTCGTCGGGTTCTTCACCGTGATCTTAAGCCGCAGAATCTTCTGATCAATCGTGACGGCAGTCTAAAGTTAGCCGATTTTGGATTGGCAAGAGCTTTTGGCGTTCCTTTAAGAACCTATACGCACGAGGTACCTTTTTCCTGTCCTGGAACCCATCACCACGTGGTAACTAACCATAATGCAGGTCGTCACACTATGGTATCGTTCTCCGGAGATTCTTCTCGGTGGGCCCCAATATTCAACGTCAGTGGATATGTGGTCATGTGGTGCTATCTTTGCGGAGATGTGCACCCGCAAGCCCTTGTTCCCTGGAGATTCGGAAATTGATCAGATTTTCAAGATTTTCCGGTATAATGTCCCGACCACATAGCATTCGAGTCACAGACTAACCTCATCTATTTTTATAGTCTCCTTGGTACCCCGGATGAAGATTCTTGGCCAGGCGTTACTTCCTTCCCGGATTATAAGCAATCATTCCCTAAGTGGAAGCGTGACAAGGATGCACCTCTTATTCCTGGATTGGAAAGGCATGGATTACGTCTTTTAGATGCTCTTCTTGAATTTGATCCGGCACGAAGGATGTCTGCCAAACAGGCCCGCTCTCACCCTTACTTTCGGCATAGGAGCTCATAAAGAGTGATTTGTGGGGAATTGGTATGCGGTCAATAATGCTGTGCTGCCTAGGGGCCGCTAGAATCAAGGCATGGGAATATCCAGGAACATTCATCTACTCAAGTCAATGCATTTCTCTATTACATATGCGGGTTTGTAATCAACAAGAGGATACGAGAACAAATGATGATTGAGTACAATGATGTACAAATTAATGTTTCAGCTATTTCAACTATGCACTACAGCTCGCGAAATCTCCTCCTTGTTTGTGACGGTTTACGGATTGTGTCGGATAACTGACGGTGATAGTGGTTGGCTCCTGATAGCCGCCAGAGTTGTAAGGGGGGGGCAGGTTCTACTCCAATTAAAGTCTGAAGAAATATAGAAATGTTATTGAGCAAAGAGATAGCATCGCCTGGACAAAAGGCATGTTGAATACGCTCATGAAAGCTTCTCATAGGCTCAGCTCAGCTTTTGCAGACAACTAATCCGAGCCATATCTCACTTCATAGCCACTGCGCGTATGCCCCTTTCTAATGATCACTTCCCAATTATTGGAGCATGGCTATATCTTCCACCACTTAGACTCTGCTGTCGCTGCTTCCATTTTACGGAAGAAATAGCCATGTCTGACCGTATCTCTAGGGCACAGCGAATGCAATTGAAGCTTTCTCGCCCTGATTGTGTCGAGAATGACTAGCACACTTTCTGTACTTGTGGGTGTTCAGTATAGATAACCTATCAAATCTTGACTCCTGAAGAACCAGAATCAAAACCTCATATACGGCACCCCCAAGCCAGCAGCCTCGTATTCAATCCCACCAACCCGGATAGCTGCGCAATAGACAATATCACTATCGAAAGAAGCGCATAAACACCCAACTTATGAACCAACATCCCAACACATAATAACAAAGCCTTGATATTAATTCAGATGTAAAGTAAGAATCCATATATCATCGTAAATCGTCAGTGCAGTAATCACCAGATCACTTCGCTATGAATTACCCGAATACCCGACAACGACTAGATTAGACCCTTGCACTGGCCCTATACGGAAGGCAATTCCCGAGATAAAATGTGACAGTCAACATCGGGTTTGTTCCGACGGGATCGATAGGTCAAATGGCCGGGAGTATCCCGCGGGAAAGCTGAATAAGGGTCTAACATTTTACCTCAGGCATCAATATAGACTAAACTCTAAATTAAAGTGTTTCAGGAGGGCAAACCCTACCTAGTACTTTTCAGGTAAGTAGGGTTTCAAGTAAGGTGCCAATCTCGAACACCACCTCTCAACAACTTCCATTGAGAGACATTCGAGGCTTGAAAAGATAAAATCCCGGTAGTCATCCCACGTTATGGGGAGGTTAGCCAGTTCCTTGTCTAAGATTCGAAAAACAATCTTGATCCCGCTTAGTTAAGCATTGCTTTAGGAATTTTTCGTTCTAGCCACACGTGGAGCCCTTACCCGTGGCGTGGCGGGACCATGGTTCTTGAATCAGGGGAGTCTTGGCTGTTATCGTGAGGGTTACAGCGATCAGTATGCAGAACGGCAGAAGTGGAGTTGATACGGGATACGAAGGCAAGACTATATCACAAGGCTCTAGGCATCTGTTTTAATTCCTCGTATGAGCCCCCTGTTAGTGACAGATCTCCCCGTCAGCCGTTCGAGGGATCCGTCTGTGTTCTTGGTATCGGTCAGGAAACAGTTATGGAGCCGGTGGGTCTGACATGGTTGTTGGTACCTTCTTACGGCATCGATTGGCAGACGATCGGCACTACAATGGTGAAACATGGGACGACAACCTACAGACAGATCAATGGAACATAATGAAACGGCTGGAGCTGGGTCCGTCAGGGACAGCCTAACGGGCCGTTTAGGATTGATATAAAAGATCGACTTGCGGTCGCCGAGTTGATAGTCTTCTCGAAAACCACCATCCTTCTTTCTATTTCCCATACACTCGTTATAGGCCCTGGTGGCTGCCCAATCATTACTTCTTAGTCGATCTTTAGCATCTACTTGTGTCTTTTTCAGCTTTAGCAATTTTTCTTGCATCCCAGCGATCAAAATGCGTTTCTTCCAGACCCTCGTCGCTCTCCCCCTTATCGCAGGCGCCGTCGCCAGCCCTCTCGACGCACGCGCTACCCTCCAAAACTGCACTCCTGAGGGAAAGCAAATGATCGACAACGCACTTTCCCAGGCCGCAAAGATGGCCCAAGCCGGCGCGAACCTCATCCGCACCAATTCCGACTACTCGGCCAACCTGTTCCTGAGCTTCTTCAAGACCAACGACGCCCAGTCCCGCAACCGCGTCGCCGGTGTCTTGGACAAGATCGCCGCGGAGGCCACGAACGGAAACCAGGGCGTCGTGACCTACTACTGCACCCCGGAGGGCATCGACTGCGTTGACACCCACGCTTTCACTATGACTGCCTATGGCGAGACGGACGGAACCTACGGACGTATCCGGACATGCCCTGCGTACTTCACCAAGTTCCCTGCCTGGTCGAACTCCTGCAGTGTTCTGGATCAGGCCACCTCTAGCTTGCACGAGATGGCCCATACCAAGGGCATTTTCGGTCCTGAGACGTATGGCTATGATGCTGTGCATGGTTTGAGCTCTTATGCTGCTCTTGAGAATGCCGAGAGCTATGCTTTCTTTTCCAAGTGTAAGTTTTTCCAAGGTTTCCACGAATAAAATGATACTAATATTATTGCAGCTGCTTTCCTCAACTGCGACGTTACCAACTAAGCGGTTTTCCATCGAAAACAAAAAGTGCATCGTGGAGTCAGTGTTAGCGGGGTTAAGATGGTGTCAGGAGCGGAGTCGGGGTTGTATTTGATTATCTTTGTAATCAGCTCTCATTCATCTCGTCACAAAGGCGATGCCGGGTTGACTGGCATCTGACCATTGTTAGCATAAGTAGTATACATTGACGAGACCCCTATGTCTCAGTACAAAGAAACTCTAGAACCTTCTATATAAAACCATACTTTGCAAAAGTTAAACCTCTGACTATCGTGTTTCGGCTCATTTTCTCTGTGGATACCACGCACGTACTTTGTATATCGTAACATCTACACTAGCAGGCTTGTAACTACCGGAAGGAGCTGAAAGCTTCCGAGACCTCTCGGCATTGTATTTAAGGATCTTGGATCCGCTTGTTTCACCGTGTGTTGGAGATTTGGCTTTGGGGGGATGGAGTGGCAGGGTGAGGTAGTATATATTGCTAATATCTGTCCCCACTGTCGGGGATCTTGGAACAACGCTTATGCGCAGCTATCGTGTACATTCAGCTGGTAAACAGACAAAAATAGAGATCACATGGAAAGAAAGAAATTTGGTGACGACAAAGTACGTGGTTGCATCTGTACTCGATCTTTATTTAGTCGTTGCTATTTATGGACAGCGGAGGTCTTGGGATCAATGAAGTGAAATATATATAGTGGAAGAAACCTCTGAATAGCACCACTTTATTTGAAAGAAAATCGACACTTATTCGATATAGTACATAAAGCGCCGAACCGAGCCTTTCCATGGCAATCGTTAAGTGAAATAACTACTGGACTAAATCTCATCATCAACCCATTGTTTGTTTAGCTCACAGAAATGTTGTTCCTGTTTACTACCAGATGAGATATAGTGGGTAAAGAACATTATTCTTATGTTGCAAACAAAAAGAAAAGAAAAGAAAAATCACGTTTTTCTCCTTCAGCCATTGTCTTGCGAGTCAACTAGGAGCATATCAGACTGTGACAGTAGTCCGTTGCCGAACCGGCCCGACCCTGCCAACTGCAGAGTATCGGATGCAGTGCCCAGTGTTTTTGTGCTGCTGCCTTTCTGGGTTTAGTGAGTTGGAATGGAATGGCAGAACTTCAGGTTTTGGTCAAATGTTACACGTGACTCAATGTCACATGAGTAGCTCTTCAAAAGACTACGCGCTATTCCCGAACAGGTACTCTTGACGCTAGGCTATTTCAGGCACATTCATACCCTGGCGAGGACTCGAACTCTTTTGGTGTCGCTATAAGGGCTTTGTCCTTTACATAGTAATCTGAATAACGACCGTGGGCGGAATATACAGGTTCTTAATTAATCGTACGAAATCCGAGTACGGAGTGAAATGCATGATTGCGATATCTTGGTAGTAGAGTAGCGACAAGAGTAATCTCCGAGATGGCTAATATGAAGAATTTTACAAGATACTTGAACGTAAGTCTGCAGAAGTGACTTCTCAAGGTTTTTTCCTGGAGGCTTTTCAACGCGATGTTCACATTGTCATTCTCATGACCCCACATTGATTAAAGAAGAGTCCCCCACAGCCCCATTGGAACACATTGCGATGGGCTAGGTAAAAGCAATCGAACCTCATCTCATCATATATGGATATATGTCGAATTTCAGCTTCCAAGGTTTGAGAGTCGAGTATAGAAACAAAAAGGAAGGGAGGAGAGTTCTAGATTAATGCGGGGGAGTGGTTGTGATGTTACTAAACTACTGATCCTAGTTAAGACTGATATTGATTTGAATATCGAATGATGATTGGGTGGACAGGGTTTGTTCCGAAAGAGGGTTAGTTTGTGGTGGAAGGGCACCAGACCGGATTTTAGGATTGGAAGATAATGTGGGATAGGGCTAACGCGGTCTGCCTGAACCCTCAGGCTCCGGGAGCCGGGTATACACACTGACCGCCCAGCGGCTGAGTTAATGAGAACGTACACATTATTCAAAGTTTCAGCTTGATAGCTGAGGGTATACGTTCAAAATTAGTACTTAAGAGAATTAAGTACGAGGCTAATGATCTGAACTGCTCTACTTACCCCACGAGAGGAGGGAAAACTGCAATATCATCGTTTGGTGGTGGTGGTCATGTGATCTTAGATCACCTGACTCTGAACCCGTTAAGCGAGACTTGGCAGAAATCGGAATGCACACCAAAATTGCCCATCCTCACAACCACCCGAACAACATCGCAGCTTTCGAGGTCGACAACTAATACGCCAAAATGGGTCGCGTTCGCACAAAGACCGTCAAGCGGTCCGCCAAGGTCATCATTGAGCGTTACTACCCCAAGCTCACCCTTGACTTCGAGGTCAACAAGAAGCTTTGCGATGAGGTGGCCATCATTGCCAGCAAGCGCCTGCGCAACAAGGTAAATCTCATCTATGGTGGACCACAGAAGAACCATCGAGACTGACGAAGAATTTTTCGATTAGATTGCCGGATACACCACTCACTTGTATGATTTCCCGTGTGCCTGAAACTACGAATATGGACTGGTCTCGAAAGAAAGAAAGAAACACCCCCACGACTAACCCGACTTTTTTCAACTCAATAGGATGAAGCGTATCCAGCGCGGCCCTGTTCGTGGTATCTCCTTCAAGCTCCAGGAGGAGGAGCGTGAGCGTAAGGATCAATACGTTCCTGAGGTCTCCGCTCTCGACTTCAGCCAGCACTCCGAGACTGGCAAGCTCGACGTTGACCAGGACACCAAGGATCTCCTTAAGAGCATTGGTGTATGTGATGGATCTCTCTTCTTCCTTCCGGATCCCGGATGATGGTGGCTAACGCAACCAACCGCAGTTCGACTCTATCCCCACCAACGTCGTCCAGGTTTCCCAGCAGCAGGTCTCCGACCGTCCCCGCCGCTTCGTCCGGTAAATAGTTAGTCGTGCAGGATGACGGATAAGGGAACACCAAAAAAATGACATGAAACGGTTACATCCCTCGGGGAATGGTGGTGGTGACGATGCTACTTTCAAGGATGGGTAATGGCGTCAAAAGACTTCAGGAATAGTTACTTTGGGGAAATAGGTTCCGGGCATCTTTAGGATGAGAAATGATACGCCAGGCCTTTTCTCTCATTTCTGTTATGTTTTAGCAGTTCTGTAAATCGCTGAATTGCACCCCTGGGCAAAGAATGCTTCTTTTGTCACGATCAAGACATCTCGTCCCACCACCATTCTCTTCGTGCTCTTAGATATCCGGTCAATATGAGCCATTATCCACGAAGATGGTTGTTTCCCAGTTGTATGCTTTGTAGTTCAGTTGAGAGGCATGACCTGGACGTCTCCGGCTGCTTTATATAGTGCTCAGATACGGCCTTATTCCTAGTTATCGACTGTGCATCCGGAGCCGTGAATGCCATGTAGCCAAGACCTCATTTAAAGGCAACATTATGTACTATGTGAATAACATGTACTTCGACCGTAGTGTAGCATATCGATATATCATTTGAACGACTGGATATATGCGCAGCATGGTTGACCATGGTTTGGTATATCGGTCTGCTCGATTAGATTAGCAAGGCATATCAAATATATATATATTGGACCACCCGACTCTCTCTAACATCGCTGCCACGAGTAACCCCCCTCCATCCAAATGCCAAAATTGATTTTTATCTGCTGTGAGTGCTTCAGTTGCAAGCTAAATCTTGCATATCTTGTTTACTCCAAGATAATCTACTATCCTTCTCAAATATCCGCACCATCTCTTGTCTTCTCCGTGGCCTTCGATTAACACTTTACCCATTTCGGGTCTCGGCAAGTGCCAAGCTTTATCACGGAACATGTGACACGCCGATCATGGTTACCTAAGCCACTCTACGATATCCTTCCTCTTGCCTTCATAATCTTCTGTTATTAATGATATTATCCTATTCATCTATGAGCGTTATACTACTAATCATTCAGCTGACCACCTAGCCGTCAGGTGTGATATTATATGTATTAGTACGTTGTTCAAGCGATTGATGCTTTAGACAGTCTGCGAGGGCGCCTGGACTCCCGGTTCTACCACAAGTGGCCTCTTCAATTCAATAGGAGAGTCTGTTTTGGGTTCTGAACGAATCTCCAAGGGAGCTGTCTCAGGCGTTGATGTGCTATGTGGTTTGCTCTCTACCCGAGCCGGTGTTGGTGTACGGGTTTGTGGTCGCTCCTCCTTTGCGTTGACAGGTGTTACAGTTGGCTCGTCGGGTATATTGATGATTGTTTCGGAAGGGAGTTCAGCGGGCAGTGAGACACTTGATTCTCCATGCAGTTCAGCCGGAAAATGACGAGCATTTGGTTGAACTTCTATTGGAGACAACTCCGCCGGTGATTGATTCTCTGGCCCTGTAGGCAATTCCGGGCCTCGGGGAACTGGGTCCAAACTTCGGGTTGTCGGCTCTGAATGGGGAATCGCACCCCTTTGTTGGAATGCACTTGACTGTAGAAGCTGCAGGAGAGGTGTAGCCTCCAGCGGCGGCGGTATCTCTCCGCTGAGCAATTGACTCGCACTGACCTTGCATTTATAGAGTTTCTTGTTTGCGTGTCTTCGCTCCACCAGAAAGCCACCTTCAATGCTAACGCCACCGAATAACCCCTTGGTTTTAGAATAGGCGTACATCGTCGAGATACCCTCCATAGTAGCATTACTAGTGAATTCAGCGTTTCTTCCGACCGGGCCGAACGCAATTGAAATGTTCGCGCCCAAGGTCAAGCTTCCCATCCGTGAAAAGGAGCGAAGCCCGGCATCGTCCAAGATGAAGACAAAATCAGTCAATTCGAATCCGACTTGACCACCGAACCCGGCTCCGGTTAATGAAATCGCGGACGGGGCAGACCAGCTGCCGTTGTCTAGTCGTGCGATGACTAGGCCGGACCCAAAGCGGGCGGATCCTAGGAATCCAGCTTTGGCTACTGTGCATATCGCCAGACCCTGAAGAAAAAGTTAGAACACTTAATTGTCTATCACCAGGTATTGTTTGCCTACCTTGGCATTGGCGAGTAATTTTCCCGGGAGCTCTCTCCCAGGGTTCCCGAAGTACGGCGCTGTTAAGAAGGATTCAAGAATCTGGCTTGCTTTTTTGCATTCGCCTGCTGCGATGTCAACTCTCATCTAAGTCACACAATGAAGCTCAGCCAAAGAAGGTACCTACTGCGCAAGGAGGCAGGTAGCGGGTTGTGCAATCCCCTCGGCATGTTGACGATGACTCTGGCCGCTACGGAGTACTCAGGGTATGTTTAATGTCTGTCTGAAAAGCTCCAAGAGTGTTTGCGACAGGGGATGTCATATTAATGAGATGCATTCCTTACGAGGCAGAATCAAGGGGTAAGGCTAATGTGAATGCCGGCCATAGCCACTCGTATATCATCTTGGCTTCGGAATCATCTCCACAGTTCTAAACCGTTCGGGTTTAGTGCTTACGCCAAGATGCGAGCTAAATTCTGAGGTCTCGTCCTGCAATTTTCTTCATCCTGTTTTGCACCCAGCTATAATGACAATACTTCCAATTATACAGCGGCAGTTGCTATCTATTTCAGCGCGTAAACGCTCAACATATCCGTTCCCCTCCCTGCGCCGTATGATCGAGTAGGCTTATGATACTGCAGCCTCCTAAATTGACCCGGTAGCTGATCGACCTGATCAACCTCGGCCTCTTCCCGAATGTTCTTGATTCCGTCACCTCCCCGCGCCAGCAGATCCCAATGGACTCCATTGAGTCCCCAAGGCGGGCCGGGCTGAGTCGGATCCTTGTACATAGGAAACTCCAGACAAACTAGGACTCCGCCGGGAGCCACTACCTGGCTCATGCGCGCTGCCCACTGCGGACGCATTTGCGGGTGCAAAGCACAAAGGAACTGCCCTCGTCAGTCTCGTCCTGACAGGTATTGCCAAATAGGGATTTTTGGGATGCGATTACCGTATAATCGTAGACCAAATCGAACTTGATATCTTCATTCGCCGAGATCTGTCGCTCCCAGCCGGGTTTGAAAAAATCTCCTTCAACAAAAGAAGCATTGCCTGGTGTTACTGACCCCATGCATCCCAACCCGAAGTTATACTCCTGAGGCCGTTGCATCTCGGACGCCGCATACTTCTTCGCGGTGGATACACCGGTTGCTGATATCTCGAGCCCATAGGCATCGAAACCATGCAGGGCGAGCATGATTACGTCATAGCCGCGTCCACAGCCCTGAGATTGTAGATTGGTCACTAAATTGTACGGAGGATATCGAGTGGATGAAGCTCATACGGGAACGAGTGCCTTCTTTCGCTGGCCATCTGGCTTTAAAGGTCGGAAGATAGCGTTATCCTTCTCTTGCTCGATCAGGTCAATCAGTGCAGGGGAGGGTTTTCCCCGGTCCCAGAGATCGCTCTCGTTTGAGTCCCAGAGGGAGGACCAGCCGGATCCGTGATCTTCTAACGGCCTGAAGCATTTGATAATAAGAAGCCACTCGGATATTATGAGAGAAGAATGTTCACATACCGGTCATGAAAGTGGCCGATGAGTCGGCCTTGGACTACAGGTGTTGTGGGTTCTTCTGTGGGATTCATTACAACTGAGAAAGAATAAGACAAATCTCTCCAATGGGGTATTTATTGAGTTTCTACAATAAGGTCTCGAATGGCCTTTTTATACATACGTTCATGCGGGGTGACATGAACCAGAGTCTATCAGTTCGTTCGAGAGGGACCGTAAATGTGGGTCGGTCGGCTTTCCGATTTGTCTTGGCAAGCTTTATTTCGGTCACTGGATCACTGCTGCGATCGCCGACGGCGTTTCGGCGATTGGAAGATGCATCCTATTCTTATACAAAGTGCTGGTCCCTCTTCCCATGCAACCAGCTTGGGACCGTTACTAACAGTATTCGCTTCAGCACATGCAATATATGGCAGAATTCCCACCATGATACGACCAATCTTGAAGTGAAAACAAGTGCTATTGCGATATGCTATGTTCAACGCCAAACTCTGACTACTTCGCCTATGCTGCCACCTGTAACACCGCACGACCGGCTACCTGACCAGCCTTCAGCTTCTCGACCCATGAATCCAAGTCTTCCAGCTTCCCCTTTGACAGAATTGGCTGTTCCGACTTAGCATGCATAACCCGAACTCACGCCATGGAGAAAAACTTACATGTACAATACCTCGCGCCGTAAAATCAAGCGCTTCCTCCACATCTTTCAAGCTTCCAGTGATATTCCCAACGATATTTAGTCGTCTCAAAGCCAAAACGAGCGGTGGTGCGCCCGCTAGAATGGAAGGATCATTAGGTAGACCAACCACCACCATTGTGCCTCCAGGCCGGAGGTACATGGGCGCCCATTCGTAGACGGTCTTACTGGCAGCCGTCACGATGACGCCGTGTGCGCCGTGCTTCGTGATCCGTATGACCTCATCTTGTAGGTCTGCAGGGACTTTGAACTTCTGGAAATCAATGTATGCCTCGGCCCCGAGCTTCTCACAAAGGTCCCGCTTCTCGTCTCCACCATCAATAGCGAGGACCCTCATGCCCATTGCGCGCGCATACTGGATCGCCAGATGACCTAGACCTCCTCCAGCGCCGGGGAGCACAAGCCATTGGCCGGATTTGACGGCCGACCTAAAGGAACAGAGTCACGTCAACTTTCACAATCAAACAAAGAGCAACAGGACGGGAACACATACCTTTTACAAGCCGTGTAAGCAGTAACCCCCCCGCACATAATCGGACCGGCCTCCTCGTCCGAAACTCCATCCGGTATCTTCGACGTATATCTCCCATCAACAAGACAATACTCCTGGAACGTCCCCGGTGCTGAAAATCCACTATTAATCTGCTTTTCACAATGCACCTCATCGACCCCATTGAGGCAAAACTCGCATTCTCCACAGGTACTCGCGATCCACTTAATGCCTGCCCGATCGCCAACCTTCCACCGCTTCTGCATGCCCTCACCGACGGCGACGACAACTCCCGCCCCTTCGTGTCCCGCGATTCCTTGGCTCTGGGGAAGCATGTTCACCCCGAAATCCTTCCAGTCGTCGTGTAAGAGTGACTTGTCTGAGCCGCAGAGTCCAGTCCAGTTGATCTTTACCAGGATCTGGCCCGGGCCGGGTTGCGGGACGTCGATGTTCTCGATGGTTGTTGTGGCGGACTCGCCTGTACCCTGACGGACGGCAGCTCGTTGGCGTGTTGGGATAGCTGGGATTGTCATTGTGATGGTATTGTTTGGTTCAATGTACAACACACGACATAAAAGTTATTTGTAACGGGATATACAACACAATTCGGACTCAATATTGCTCAACAACTAAACAAGAGAAAAGAAGCCCGTCCGTAGCAATGGATGAGAAAGTGGAATGAGGGGTATCCTCACCACAACCCCAGCTATAAATACCCAACTCCGCACCACACACGTGAGACAACTCAGCATAACCATCGACAGGGATACTGATAACGATGTCGTCCTGTATCCATAGATATTGTCTTGTCTGCGGGGAACCTGGACCTTAGTACAGCACCTAATTAATCTCCAGCAAACGGTGCTCCACCTGGCTCGCATCCCATCCAATCCCGTGCATTGGTGACTTGGTAAAGTGCTGTCATGGCGTCATCGGGCGTTTGTTTCTCCGCACGGGAATCTTAGTGAGCTGTCGTATTGGAATTGACAGGTTGGTATTGGTTGAGGGTGGGCTTGGGTATGGGTTAATTTCTGGGGTTTTGTGCTTTGATGCAGATTAGGTTTGAGGTTGTGGATTGTGAGGTGTGGTTGGGGTTTTGGTTGGACTAGAAGGTTACTTGGGTTTTCTATCAGCTTTTGAAGAAAATGGTTAGATTAGATAAACGTAGGAACGCGATGCACGAAGAGATATTCGGCAGTCCAATATGCTTCCTATATAAGGTTCGGTCAGGTCCAAGTACAAATTACCAAACCAACATCAGAGCCCACAGCCACAAGCCAAACCGGTAATCTAGTACTTAGTAATGCGATAGCAACTAGTATGAGCTATTACCAGAAGAAGATACGTGAAGTCATAGCGAACCTAAATTCACCAACTTCCCTGATCTAGATAAGTTTATCGTACCTACCCAAACAACGCCCAGCAAGTATAAAACTACTCGATCCAGACCCTTAGAACACCGATCCATCTTGATAGAACCTGGATTTACCATGCATGAACTTTCTGTAACGTTTGTCATTCACCTATCCCAGTTAATGAAACAGGACAGTGCATGGCTACGCCTAGATAATTACACCGCATGACGCGATATCCCTCTGTACTTCACTGGCGGGTATCTTGGCCAGCCGATAATGGAGTCTGATACCCTGGAGTATATGGTTGATTCAACCTGTGCAGGTTTTGAGGGAGGACTGAGGTAGGAAACTTACTAATATTATTCTGGATTTTGGGGATTAGTTATAAAAACGCTGGACCTAATTTAGGGTGTAAAGTGTTGGGGATTTTGTTCAATTTACCAGATCCATACTAAACCTGGTTGATAATGAATTGTCAGGACGTGATCCCCTCGGCTTTCGTACCCCGGCGGTTGAAGATAGTGGTTATCGGGGCAGGGTTAGTTATTCTCTCACAGCTTTAATTTATCTCATACTCATGAATCAGGATATCCGGGATCCAATTTGCCCATGATATCACGACACGAATGTCCGACATCGAGCTCGAAATCTACGAAAAGAACCCCAAAGTAGGCGGAACATGGTATGAAAATCGATATCCGGGGTATATATCCTCCCACACCACAAACATGATAAAATTGCAAAACAATAAGTAACAATATCTACTATGAACTAGATGCGCATGCGACGTACCTGCACACGGATACCAGTATAGCTGGGCGCCCAATCCATGCTGGTCGAAGACTTACGCGCCCGCTCACGAGATCCACGCCTATCTTGAATCTGTCGTTGACAAACATGATCTTCGAAAGTTTATCCGGTTTAATCAGCGCTGTGTTTCGGCGATATGGAGTGAAGAGAGGGCGCAGTGGGCTACGACGTTTCGGGATGAGAGGTCCGACGAGGAGACTGTTGTGAGGTCTGATGTTTTGATTTATGCCGTGGGAAGGTTGAATGACTTTCAGACTCCGTCGTTTGAGGGTCAAGATAAATTCAAAGGTCAAGTGTTTCACACGGCGAGGTGGCCGGAGGATGTGGATGTTCGGGGGAAGCGGATTGCTGTGCTTGGGAATGGGGCGAGTGGGATTCAATGTGTGGCTGGGATTCGGGATGGTAGGTTTCTTCCCTGGGCTTGGAGTTTAGGTGCATTTGCTTACTTTGGTGATAGAAGCTGGGGAGGTTCTCAATTTCGCGCCACACCCGACGTGGCTTGGGCCGGAGCCTTTTGTTGAGAATCGTGAATGTAAGTCTGCCGTTCAATATTATATCAGACAGAGATACTGACTAGATGTAGATGACGAGCAGGAGAAGCTCAAGTTTCGGAGAAACCCCCAAGCCTACCATAGCTTCCGAATGGATATAGAAAAGATCATGTTACCAGCCTTTGCATTTCTCTGGAAAGACACCAACCCGAGCAAAAGCCTTCGTTCTCGCGTGGAATCATACGTGGAATCCAAGGTTGAGGATCCAGAACTGCAACAGAAACTGACCCCAGACTATACCCCCGGATGTCGTCGATGGACCCCTGGCGAACAGTACCTAACTGCAGTACAGCAGCCACACGTCCATCTAATAGAAGACCATGTAGCTGCTCTAACAGAGAATGGCATACGCACTGATAAAGGGGATGAATATGAATGCGACATGGTCGTCTGCGCAACGGGGTTCAGTCTATATAACCCACGAGTTCCAGTAGTCGGACGCAACGGTAATACTCTTTCCGATTGCTGGGGCTCGGAGGGTCCATGTGAGAGTTATTTGGCAGCAATGGTGGCACATTTTCCTAATTTCTTTGGTTGTGTTCTGCATGTGGGACTTTGGAAGGTATCTCCAGCTGACAATAATCTAGCATTCCATCCACCTAACTGCCCAATAAATGGTTCCGCATTCCCCGGTATCGAACGGACGGCAGACTATATGATAAGAGTTATTCATCGTCTTCAAACTGATTGTCTCCGATCTGTGAGTGTGCGGCCCGAAGCCCAACAGGACTTCAACAAATGGGTCCAATCTCAGATGCCGAGCATGGTGTGGTCTGATCCGTGTAACTCAAGGTGTATGTGTTACTTCCCTGCAAGCATCTATCGCTGTTAACCAACATCTTCAACATAAGACAAGAACAAAGATGGGAAGATTATCGTCCCTTGGCCTGGAACTACCACTCACTACTATGCTGCTACGGAAATCATACGCTGGGAAGACTTTGACTTGGTATTTGAGGATCCGGCACAGAGATATATGAGTTTTGGGAATGGAGTGACGAAAGATGGCTTCAAACCGGAGTCGATCCCCTGGGTGCAACCCCCGGAATATTTAAATTGATGGAGATTTTTGGGTAACTAGATTTGTATATCGAGTCTTTGATAGCCTGTTCTATTCTGCATGCATGATTATCATAATTACTCATCCGTGCAGTCTGTGCACTAGATATTGTCGTGTCATGATTGCGTATAAGCTATGCTACAACCATCATTAATACTTTCAATATACTATCATTTAGACGTCATCAATCTCTCATATGTAAGCAGCCAGCTGTCAGTCGGGGTACATAAACTGAGGTCAAAGTGAGATTTAGATGAAGTGGGAGCAGGAAGACCATACCTTAGGCAATGCTTTGGTAGGGATTCTCACACATCAACAAATTCGAACCCACAACACCGTACGAACGGATACAAAGATAAAATGGCATCCACACATGAGTCCTCTCTGGACGGTATAGCCGATCGTTACTCCGGCATTATGTTCAAGGACGCACCTGCCTTCCAGGATCATGTCCTCCAACAAATCTGGGAAACAAGGCAACATGGAGATGGCATTCACACCGACTTGGAGTATACGGAAATCGCTCCTTCCTGGGCAAAATCTGCGTACAGCATGCTTGAAGAAAGGAGACTCATATGCTTGTAAGCTAAAAATCTCCCTACCACCATAGATAATTTGCTCTAAAATCTTTGACTTCATTAACGTAGAACATACAATCCTAGAACCGAGGTCCTGAAATTACGAGCAATGGTAACTCCACTTCACAACACCGACCAGGAGTGGTTTGCCCGATCACGAGAGATATGGTTGAACACTGGTGTTCTCAACCCTGTTGAGCGGAGTATGCTCCTAACCTCAGCCAACACAAGTAGGGTCCTTGATACTGATTCTAGAACCGCTCTGAACGTTCCGAGAATTTAGGCTTAGCGACTATCCATCCAGGGGAGCGGAAAAGACTCCGAATGTTGGAGTGCAACTGAACGGCCCCGGGCTACCGAGGGTGGTTTTTGAGTCAGGGTTCTCGCAAAGTGGAGAGAGCCTTCGGAATGACATGATCGATTGGCTCCTAGGTGGAGGGGGCGCTGTCCAGGCTGTTATTCTGGTCAACTGGAAACCATCGCAGGATACTATGCGTATACGGGGGGACCTAGAACTGTGGACTCTGGGAAGGGATGGGATGCCACGACGCCGAAAGCAACAGGTATGGATAAAGAATATTAGCATTGTGCTATCCTGTCATATTAACACTATCCGTAGCAAATTTACCCGAGGCCCCCGGGACCAGCCGGCGGACAAACACTTCGCCTCACGCGAAAGATGCTCTTTGGGAATGATATTGGACCAGGGCGCAGTCCCGATGATGCCTTCTTGTTGGTTTTGGACGAATTGCGGACTGTAGCAGCCATGGTGATGCCCCGCATGGGCTATCAAGCGGCATAGATAGCGGAATATAATGATATTTCTTGTCATGACAATGAAGAGCCAACTTGAACTGTAGTAGTAGCTATACTGAAGTATGAATTCCTGTTATATGTTTGTTGGAGCATCGGAAGGACCCACCGACTTTGCTAGCACGGTATATAAGGCTGAGTAGTTGTTATCTCTACGTCAATTGTCAACAAAGGGTGTCGCTTAGGACTGCAGAAGTACGAGGAATTTCTAGGGCGAGCTTTGTGGCCTTTTCACTCCTGCTGAATAAGGATTAAATAAATTATCTCAGTCGCGATGTTTGTGTGTGGCCGCAAATTAGTAATGAAGAATCGCGGGCGAGACAGTACAATCTAAGCAAAAAATCATTTTTGTTGAAAATAAAATAAAATAAAGCTTTGAAGGATCTTGAATGGGAGACCAAAACGAACTAATTTGCATTGGGCCGCACAGTTTGCCCGGGCGGCGCAAGATATTTCACGAAGGCTGTGCCATATGGGGATATGATGCCCTCGGGATAACCACATGGCTCAAGGACATATAGTAGCTCGTGTAAGCTTGAAAATGCCATGAGATATGATTGGATAAACTACGACGTGCGGGGCAACATCTATCTCCGCGTTCCCGGTACCGATTCTGACTTAGGGGCGTTCAGCCATTATCCGGCCGATGGTAGGTTGCTAGATGCTGACCTAATAGCCAATGATGTTTAGCCAACTCAAAACTCCATCCGCGGGAGACCAAGCACCTTACTTTTTTCATTTCATCCATCTCCCGCGTTCCGCTCCGGCTTGATTGCATCCTGTGAATTATGCTCCCTCTATATAAATCTGTTTCTCTCTTCTCTCCCACTAAAAAATCTGTGATTTTCTCAGACACATTCCCACCCTAGGATAGGAAAATAAATACCTTGTACCTATAGGTATCGCACGTGGCTCGTTGACTGGTTTCCGCTTCTCATTGGTCAATCCTCCAGTACTATCAGTCTCAACAGTGTGAACTTGTCTATCATTCCAGCCCACCCCTCAAATGTCGGATGCCCCTGTTTCCAGAAGTTCTAGTTCGCTCTACGATGTATCCTCCCATGGCCTTGGCCACAATCATACCATTCCATTTACAATGCACAACGACCTCGGCTTCCCTGTGCGTGATTTCAACATGGAGCCTTTGCCTCCCAACTCAGTGGTCATATCAGGTAGCCCTTTCTACTACCCGCCATGGCAACTCGGTGTTCCATTACAAGACGGCTCCATCGTTCCTCGACCCATTGTGAACTATGATCTAGAGATGAGGCCCAATTTGCACATGCCGACAAGCCATCACTCCGACCAGATCGCTACCGCTGGATCTCCATATGGTCATTTGCCCAGCAACGCCACACTGACCACTCCCACCCTTCCGGTTGAAGCTCAATCTATGAAGACAAGGCAGGAGACCCGTGCGAACAATAACAAAGAAAGGTAAGATAATATCAGCGCCATGGCGGAAGGCTATGACCGCATTACTAAGTCTTCTATAGTGGAAAGAACCAGCGACTTGCGCAGAGATGTAAATGGGAGGGCTGTACGTTCATGAAGTGCTTCAACCGCGAAGCCGACCTTCTGCGGCATGTTAGGACCATCCATATTGCTCCCCGGTCTTATAGGTGCAATGTCGATGGCTGCTTCAAGTGCTTCAATAGGGGTGATAATCTGAAAGAGCATATGCTCAAGGTTCATGATTGTGATCTTCAGGGACAGGAATATCGCCTTACCTTGTGAAAGCGCTGTCCCCAGTGATTAATTACATTTTCGGGATTTCTGTTTGTCTTGGTATGTTGTTATGACTTTGTTTTTGAACTTAGCGATTTCGGGGTTATCTCAAATATTCACTGGCATTTCTAAAATAATAGATATGATTTTTAGCAGTACCAAATATCTACACGTGATGTTAAGGTTGAATTTTGCGTTCTCGAAATATGGTATTCCTGTCAACTTACTCCAAACCACATGAAAGGAGTACCTCCTTTATTCCATCATTTGTTGTGAACCACAATTGTCCACAAACTGTCCTTTACGGTTATATGAATGTCTACAACGATTGCTGTCAGCCTCAGCACAGAAATGCTTGCGAGGAGGATCTAGTGGTAGGGTCAATGGAATTCAACCCCAATCAATAAACGTCATAAAGCGATTAGAAAGTTGTATTAGGGCGCGAGAGGGTTATAGATCTTCATTTCGGAGGATTGTGTATGAAATAGGGCTTTTTATGCATCTGTGTAAGATTACTAAGCTATGTATGTATAACAATGGATACATAAGTCAGCATGAGGTCGGCCAAGCTTATGTGCAACAATGTTAAAATGTCCCGGGCGGAGATTTGCAATGGACAGGGAGAGAGGTACTCTTACATATTGTATATTAATCATAGGCCGAATTTACTTGCTAAATGTTAGAAGTAGAGTATCTAAGGCACAACCTTAGTGCCATATAGTTGTGTTTCTCGACTGGCAGTGACACTGAATGTAAAATAAATTTCCTCAGAGTATGGTTTCAGATACTGAGCACTAAACTAGCATTGCATTCTCCCAATTAAGAGATGATATTTATTTTCACAAATCCACTGGCTCTGTGGCACCACTTAGTGATATATTTTCACCATGGTTGTAGCAATACGATAAGTGGGACCCTTTCGGTTCCCTGGATCACCCTAGGGTTGCAGGCTGCGGGCTGCGGGCTGCGGGTTGGATGACATGGTTTTGTGGAACAAATGATGAAGAAGCCTGGTAAATAGGAACAGCTTCTAGATATCCGCATTAGCTCGTGTAATCATGTGACGGATGAGATTAGAATCCTGTATATAATACTTGGTACCAACTGAGTAGAGAACCCCAGCATGTTCCAGCTTCCTTAACAGGCTCTCGCCTGGCCAGGTTCTTGGGAAGTACGGGTGCATTAACACATCGACATAGATTAACTTATGGTGTCTGGAATGCTAATGTAATCAACTCCCAGATGCCTTTATGGTTCTTCGTAGCTGAGTCTCGAGGTGTCAGTTGTCAACCAAACTTCACGTCGGTTCAGATTCGAACTTCCTTCGGAGGTGAATGATGCGACCGAAAACCATTTTAGTTTTATATAATACATTCGATTGGCTACTAGGCTGTATGATATCTGCTAGATTGAGAAATGGTCAAGATTTGCGGTCCATGCAGATACCCGCTTCTGTACGCAAAGGTAGACCAGAAGCCCAACCTTGCCCAATACCAACCCCGCCATACTGAATGTTGACAAATTCCCGTGTTTTGGGTTGACCGGGGAATCCTAGACCATCCTGATTTGCCGTGAGCGCCCATAAGGCCAGAGATCGACTTGGTATGGCGCAGCATGATGTTCAGGTTAAAGGGCCCTTGCTAGCTGCTCCATCCTCCTAAGATGTACAGTGATACAAATAAACAACGGGATCTACTTTAGGTGCCGAAACATCTGCCCTTCGTCACTAAGGGATGCATCGGGTTGAAAAATGATACTATAGTCTATAGAATATTTTCTCTCATCCCATGAATATAGGTACTTGCGTAGACTGCTGGCAAATGCTCTGCGCTCTAAGCCACAATGTAGTTCTCAATTCTGTAGGGAGCTTTGTGTGTGCTGCCCGCATATACTAGCCTTGAAAGAATGTCTAGCTTCTTTCGGCACTGTTCTCATCTTCATGCTTTGCTGGTCCAGTGTAGTACACGAGGGTTAGAACAAAAAGTCCGCGTGTCCGCAGGATCTATCCAAGTAGACACGCAGTCCTGTTTGAGAGGCCACCGGTGGAGCCCTGAATTATTGATCATTGAAGCAAGGCCAACGTTCATGATTTTTGCGAAGCAAACCAATCAGGGCAGCAGGCGTGGAATGTTACACTAAACCTCGAGGTGCCGTAAGCCAATCATGCGCCGTATTTCATATAGATGGGTGGTAACATGCAGGCACCGAGGCAAAAGAGCTGCACTGTATGTCACACAGGTTGGCACAGCCCTTCTTTTGATCGCTACGAAATGGCGTGCATATTTACCGTCAATCCAAGTTATCATTTCTATCTGGAGTGTGTAGTATATAAGCAGATAGTTTCTCATTGTTCATTGCTACAGCGCAGCTCCTCATCATCATTCGTTTTACTTGCTCACAGAGATAGTGTCCAGTTACCGATCAGCATAACTTCCCTTTTCTACTTTTTCAATTACTTCTCACAGTTTTTCAATCCCACATATTCCTATTAGATTTTGGAAATGTCTCTTGGTCGGAAGTCATCGATTTCCCTGCCCCCAAACACTTTATCCACTCACACTCCCAGTCCTAACCCGGGCCCTGTCGGTCTCTCATTTGTGAACAGCCATATTGACCTACTGCCGGAGCACCTCGAGAATGTACTCTGGCCAAATCAGGAAGGGCTCGAGTCACATACCTTGCTCTACAGCCCTTCCATGCAGTCTTATGTTCCCTTGGATGATCTGTCCATGACCCCATATACCACAAATGGATGTCAGATGGAGATTGACACCAACTCTTCCATTGACGTGGACTCGAGATCCAGCCAGTCAGCTTTGGGCTCAGACATTCACCCTGGATTCCAGAACCAGAATATAGTCCCCAAGAATCTTGGCTGGTACCGTCAGGGCAATATCGTCTCTCACGATTTCGGGACTTACCAGAACGATCCCCATCTAAACAGCCATCTGAATGGCAGTTTCATTCAGATGGACTCAGCCATACAAGAGCTCCTACGTGTTGAGAACCATATTATCAACCGTAGAATGGGCAGAAGGTTTAACTCAAATTCTACATGTGTACTTTAACATTCCACGCTAACGAGGAAATAGCAACAGAAAAGCCCGTTGCAATCTTAGGTGCACATGGAAAGAGTGCAAGTACAAGAAATCGTTTAACCGCTTGGCCGAGTTAGAAAGACATGTTAAAACTATTCATCTCTTTCCTCATTCCTATCGATGTACTTATGGTAGTTGTCTCAAGCGTTTTAATCGGAAGGATAACTTGAAGGAACACATGGTCAGAAGACATAATGTGTTTTTCTGAGTGTTAGGTTGCTCTTGGGCTCTCCAGCCCTCTTCTCTTTTCTGTTTGATTGAGCGCTGTTTCAGGGTGTGATAACCACAGAAACAATTTACGGAATCCTTTTGTACATGATTGGCACAATAGATTGTAGTTTTCAGATGTTAGATTGCTGCATGGAATGGCAGTGCTACTTTAAGAGATACGCAAAACAGTTCCCATTGCGAGTGTGTGGAAGGTTAATGCTACCCCAATAGATACAGCTGTCGACTTGCGCCAATGAACGATTTGAACCATGCGACCTTTCCCCCTTTCTTTTGACATAGATTTGGACGACAAGAATAAGAAGAAAACAGCAAAACAAGAATATCACTAACAGAGTCGACCGTGCTATTCTCCCACACTACACGACATGGATCTTGAACTTCTCATACGAACCAACATAGCTCTGACAGTTAACAGTTCCAGCACCGCTCGGTCCACCTTGACCGGCGACATTCTCCAAGCGCAGATAGGCATTCGGGAAGTGCACAGAAGCAATGGCCTTGGTACCATCCTCCTGGTTCTCGAAACGGAACATCTCCCAAGAGTGGCTGCCCCACCTGATAGCTCTCAGTCAGTATCGACAAACCTAGAATGAACAGGGAATACGCACTGGCAGTTAACCTTTCCGGCACCCTGAGCGTAGGTGTCTCCCGATTTGATGTCGGAGCCGTCCATGCGGAGGTAGACGTTCGGGAAAGCAGAGGACATGATAGAGAAGGTATTGTCATCGGGGTGGTTCACGATGATGAGGGTCTCGTACGAGGCAACATAGTTCTGGACGTTGACAGTACCGCCACCAGAGTCGGAGTATTCGGTGACGCCCCTTCCGTCCATGCGGAGGTAGGATCCGGGGAACTTCTGGGACTCGATGCTGACGCGCAGCATGTTGTTAGTGTCACCAGAAGACATTGTGGATGTCGGAAGGTTTGGTGATGTTTTGAATAATTCTGATTGCTATTGAAAAGTGCTTGAGGAGGCAAGGCTTGTGTTCTGCTGAAAACGAGGACTCTTAATGCCGGGTGGAACGTCTCTATTTATGTTCAAAACAACCGCTACTAGCCGTATATGATATCAACCTCAGTGCAGTAGGCTGACGTGAATCATACAACTCCTGTGGTCAGTGGCGCCCATCCTTCTTTCTATTGCTGACGGCAGCCAGCAATTGTAAGGGGGATAACCATTTTCGTCGAATCTGAGACGCACGTTGCTCTTACTCTTCTACTACATCTTTTAATGGTACAGGACGTCCGAGATCGATCGCCAAAGAAAGTATATCATATGAACCTAGGGCTCTTCTTCCCCACTTATACAGAAAGTCTCGATTCTTTTTACATTGATAATACTCATCCTTGGATAGCCGCAGTCCAATAGGCAGTAACTTCTCCACCCGCATCTCGTATTTCCGACAAATCGCATTGGAAAAGGTTGAACCAGCGACTACATCAACTTTACAACACTAACCCATGCAACTTGCAGTATTAAGGTCATGAGACTCTGGATGGTGGAAATCCAATGAGGCGCGCGGGGTAGCCTTACTAAGGAGGGTTGCGACACTATTACACCGATCCCCGGATCTGAACTAGATCATGGACCAACACTGGTAGGCAGCTATTTTGGAGACATTATTTTCAAAGAATTCACAGTACTATGATAGTACTATCTAGGCTGCTTCAAGAGAGAAGTGCGTGATAACTGAATACGCCTGATGGTCCAAACCCCGTGCAAAGGATGCGAGTGAGCTCCGACTCAATTTGCGTATAATGAATGGCTATTCCTCAAATCAACATCATCCTTGGAAGATCCAGCAAAACAAGTCTGCTTTTCAAATCTGCGTTGCTAGTCCTATAGTCTCCAAACAATAGAATCAACTAGCACTCTGCACAGTCTGTTGTTTGCCTCTGAGATACAAACAATGCGCAGCCCAGCCTAGCGCAATTTTCCCAGGCTTGGATATCAATGCAAACCTTGCCGACATGTCTCTGGTCAGATAGGTACTGATAAGCTTCATGGACTTCTCCAAGCTTGAAAATGCGGTTATCCACGACGGGGTGGATGTCATTTGCCTCAATGGCACGGTTCATATCTTCAAACTGTAGTCTAGACCCCACACCGATACCTCGAACTGTACACACACGAAATAGAGTGTCGATGAGGGATTGCTGGTCAACAGCCGGGGAGCCTGCAACGAAACCAACCATGGAGATGACGCCGTCTATTTTGATCGCTCTAAGGGACTACATGTCTGAGTTGGAGATATTTCGCCAAACGGCTACCAGTATAGCTCACCTCTTTCATAGTAGCTGGCCCAGCAACTTCTACAATATGTGTCACTCCTTCATTGTTAGGAGTAAGGTCTCTAACAACTTCACCCCACTCGGGGCATTCTTTATAATTTACCACTTCATCCGCATCCATTTGTTTGAGGAGTGCAGCCTTCTCCTTTGACGATGTCGTAGCAATCGCCTTCGCACCGGATGCCTTGGCAAACTGTAGAGATGTGTGAACCAATGTGCAAGGACGAAAACAGTTTACTCACCTGCAATGCAAATAAGCTGACACCACCGGTGCCTTGAGTCAGAACAATATCCCCTTGTGCCACTGCCTTGCGTTGTAGTCTATAAAGTGCAGACTAAGCAGTCAATGCTGCGCATGGTAGAGTGGCGCCCTCGATGAAACTAAGGTTCTCAGGAAGCTTTACAACTCTTTCTTCATCAAAGGCTCCATAGGGGCGTAGAGTTCCATCAAGGCTACTCCCGAATCCAGTCTTGATTGATTTCGCGTCGAGAGAGCCGGCAAGATAGCCTTGGTGGAAAATTAGAATGACGCGATCTCCAACCTGAAGCCGAGTGACTTGAGGGCCGACGGCCTGAACTACGCCGGCCCCATCTCCAAGTGGCATAACAGAGTCCTTCACTGGAAACGGGTATTGTCCCTGTGTATCGCATTAGTAAAGTGTTTTCTCCTCATTTTGTCGCTAATGTAGTCTACTCCTTACTTTCAAAAAAAGCAGATCGCGGTAGTTCAACGACGCTGCGTGGACTATTGTTGGCTTTGTTAGGAAACACACTGTAATAGAGGGGCCAAGTCGCCTAACATACACCGAACTAGGACATCCTTGTCCCCTACTTTCGGGATATATGCCTCCTTAAGCACCAAGGAGTCAAAGCCATTCGATCCCTCAAGGACCTATTGCTGTTGCGTGGAAGTGGGCATGACCTTAATGTAGGGAAGGTGTGGAATGTAAGGGAGACTGGATGCGAGGACAACTAACTGCGTCTCAATAGGTATTGTATAAGCTGAATCAGAATAATACATATGAGGGGTAGAGAGAGATTAAATAGAACGAATCACTCTCAGGTTAACGGACGGACACTAGACTCCAGTCGCTTGACAATACAGCAAGAGCAACACGACTGTCTCGGCATTTGTCAAGTCAAGCACACTTCTCACCATTTGTCGTCTGTTTAACTTAACCCTCCTTTTCATTTCGGGAAATTGTATCCACAACGTCCCGTTCAGACTGTTACCTCAAGTGGGAGCGTAAGGTATACGCTAATCAAAAATGTACGCCGACTGCATCGGGGATTAGTGGCAGAGATAGGAGCCTGATGACGCTATTATAAGGTTGCCAAGATATTATTTTGATTTGTATTAGCCTCATAGTCGACCTGCATTGCTGAAAATCTCACGGCGTTCCCTATCATCGCCAACAACCCAGACCCCTTATGCCAATTTATGCAGGGTTACGTATTAGATGTACCAAAATTGGTCTAAGTCCTCTATGTGTTTAGGTGTGCAGATCCTGCTATTTACAACCGTACAAGCTACTACCTGTCCACGGGCTAGACGCAAGGTCGATATATATGGTGTTATCAAATGATATTCTTAACAACTGGCTTGGTTGCCTTGGTCCTACAATCAACCAGAACATTGCCAACTGTACACTCTTGAAAACACGGTGATAGTTTTCTCTACTAACCATATCCGCTGATGGATAATCCGGTTAACCTACACCAAGCATACAGCCAGCTGGCTCAATATGGAATTGAATCCTTCGGCATTCGGAATTTAACAAAGAGCGAGCCGGCCAGCAGGATATCGCGGGCTGGCCGGCTTCTATAGCAATATTCTGAATACTGTCGAGCGCAGCATGGCAAGTTGCTAGGCTCTCTCTTAAAATTATATGACCCGTATATGGACCGCTGTAGGTTCTCTCTTTCACGACAATAGTTTTTGCAACTTACTAGGTGACATGAAAGAAGACAATATGACTTGGTGAGCATTACTACACTATATAACCTTAATTCTACCATAATCTAGTACATACGACCATAGGGTGTGGAGAACAGGGCTTCCCGTCCGCTCAGCCGTACTTAAGCCACACGCCGGGAGGTTAGTAGTTGGGTGGGTGACCACCAGCGAATCCCTCCTGTTGTATGTTTTTTATTTTTTTGAGTTTTACTCACACTTAGTGAGTGTACTGGCCGGCGGTGGTTTGTTCTCTTTGTTGTTATTCATTTGCTAAGGATAGCAGCGTTGCTGCCCACAGAGCTGCACCCTATTGCGGAACCACTGCACGTTATCCCCTTGGTCCATATTTTGCCTGCTAACAAGATCTAACTTAAAATAATGTATTCCTATGGATATTTCCAGTCTCTCTTTTTCCATTACCCGAATAACTACATATAGGCTCGATAGGGCTGAAGCCCCATTCAATGGATTCGATTCTACCCGTAAAACAATTTGCAGGTTGACTCTACCTCACTCGTGGACCACTCTACTAAAGATATCGAGGCACTTGTTAAAGAAAACAAAAGACAGAAGAGAGGGAATACGAACACAGATAGACTGGTTTTGATAAGTATACCAACAACCAGGAGAAAAACCTCGAATAGGAAGCAATCTAAACTCGAACATTCTACTTAGGGCTGGTCGCCCCTATTGAGTTATGCCTCGCCGGAACCCGGAACAATCGACCAAGTCTCCGCAGTGAACACCAAATGCCGCCTCCTCCTCATCCTCTCTGGATCAACGTATACCTTCATTCCCACAGAGTCTGTTCCTATATTGAAGACTCGAAAGATGATATAGATGGCATCCAAGTCACTCGACTCCGACTCGTCTTCGGAGAACGTTTGCATCTATCTTCCATTAGCACAGCATATACATCAAGGACTCTAAGTGCCATACATACCCGCTCATATTGGTACTTGCTCATGTAAAAGGGCGTTTCGCAGGTGGAGGTAGTCGACTTGACTTCCAGATAGAAACGAGGGCGCTTCCCCGCCCACCTTTCGGAACTCAGGTAGTCTTTGGCTACTAGGAAGGAGGTCAGGGTACCTTCGCTGTCAGTATACACGAGGTCAGCTGTCTCACGCCCACCCCATGGCTCCAAGTCGGTGTAATCCTCATGAAGCCGCACGTATTTGCGAATGGTGCTTTGCCAATTTTCTCGGGAGAACCCTGGTAGATTTGGGTTAAGATGGGATAGAACTTCGAAGACCTGCGCATGAATTAGTCTTTCGTTTTGTTGTATCCTCAAGCCTGAAGCTTCTACATCGATACTCACAAATAGTTCACCTGCTGCGCCGATTCGTTTGTCTCGCTCGAGCTTCTCTAGCGAACGAAGGTGGGAGGTATTATCGGTTTGTTCGCGTACGCGCAGGTTCTGAAACTCAGGGAGGGGTGATCCGTCGATAGAGTCTCGAGTAGGAAAGATAAACCGGCGGGCAGCTGAGACAACATTGTCTAAAATGGATCGATATTCGATATCCAGAGGCGCAGGACTATATATGGGCCTAGGAGTGGTCTGGAGGGGGAAGTCTGAAACGCTCCACAAATTAGGCCTGGGTCTTGACCTGAGCATATTGATTCCCCAATTTCATCTGACACGACTGATGGCGTAGGAAGCGTTACATTTGGCGTATTTGGATCTGTGTCGTACTGGCCGCTATAGCCGGCTGCTGCGTCGACGTTGTCTTGTTCCAATTGACGGTCGTTAGGGGATGTCAGGTCGACCTCGTCCTCCGCAAGTTCTTGAGTCTCAATGCTAACAATGCCCGTTCGATCAAGTGTAGCCGCGATAAGTGAAGGTGGCACTTGTAACATTTTCTCTATCGCATCCACAGCTTTGTCAGGGAAGGGCGTGCATATTCCTGTCGTCGGTTCCGTCATGATCCATTCTAGAAAAGCTTTCGGAATTCGGTCCACAAAGCATAGACATTGTGCCGTTTCATCTCGTGGCACGTATATTGTCAAACCAGCGTCAGTCTCATCCAGATGTAATTCACTTTTGGAGATTTCTACTATGATATCTTTCCCGTCCTGGTTGAGATGCAATTCCGAGCTAATGCCGTCCGTCGCACAGACCTTGGTTTTTCGAAGTAGCGCGTAGAAGGCGCTCTCACCCTTCAGTATCCTAGGGCTATGGTAATGTACGGCGATACTGTTTTTTATTCTGTTAGCTTGTTCTCCCGTTCTTGACGAACTAACCTACCGTAATAAGCCATACGCTCTAAGAGCTATATTTCGATCTTTTGACACCAGAGATTGATGGCCACCATCACTCAAAGTGGAAATCTCTTTGACAGAAGCCGACAAAAATAACGTCGCTCAAGTCCAACCCAGTTCAAAAATGGCTCCAATCGATGTATGTCATTGACACCAAAGTCGAGAAAGTCAGCCTTTCCGACAAACCAGTCGTAAAGGCGATTACGGTCCGCTATTGAGAATGCTTCGTCGCAGCTTCGGAGTTCGACCTGGCCATTGAGATCCAGCACAGGGAACACTTTCGCATCTCGAATTGACTGACTATCAGGTACGTCCTCGTCTCTCTGGAGGTAGTTATTTAGTAGCCAAATAGTTTCCTTAACCTCCTCGACAGATGTAGATGTGCTCCCCTGGTCGACTAATTTCTTAATCACCATCTCGAGCGTCAAGGTTCTTACGCCGAGTACGTCAACGAAAAGCTCCGACAGACCTTCATATTCGTCGTTCAAGGCTACCATCCCATTGATGCTTGTGACTTCTGACCATAGACATTGCGAAGGAATATACCAGCCCCATGAGTCATCCTGGTTCTGATGGTAGATAAGGTTCTGTTGATTAAACGATTCCCTTCAAGCCATCTCATCAGCCACAGGCTTCTTGGATTGTGGTCGGACATTCAAATCACTTACTGAATATATTTAATGTCGGCTGGTGTCGCTTGCGGCAATAGTTTATTTAATTCACGGTATAAGATGTAAATGTCGCAATCTTCATCATACATCTCGATATCGCTGCACGGGATCAAATCATCCACGACGTCTCTCACACCAACATTGCAAATATCAAGGATATCCTGAAAAAGACTAGCCACGAACTCGGTATTGGGGATGTCGCTCTAAAGTATACGAAGGGGATTGAGGGACCAAATACACTCTGGGGATTCCCATCTGCACGATTCCGGGGCAACCCACCTCTCAGTGTACTGAGGTCTGTTTGCCGGCAGGGGAACATAAACGAGATGATGTTGATCGAACGTATCTCTGAAATTGAAATTAGCCTCGTCACTTCCAAGCAAAATCGAGCTATTATTATCATACCGGATCATTTGCCGCGTAATGTCCGGTGTTGCAGACTCTCGGCATCTCGTGTACAGCCGATTATAGAGTTTAATGACTCGGCCTACATCCTGAAGTGGAGAAGAACTCGGATTTTCTTCTTTGATATACCGCAGGATGACGAGCATGAACTCGATGTCTGACTTGGGATACCCAAACCCGAGAGCCTTCGTGACAATAGATATGTCCGAAAGGCGTGTTTGGTTCTCTGCGACAACAGAGCAATCCAGCCATGGGAAAAACTCGCAATCGTGAAGGAATCGCTTAGCGTATTCTAGATGTTCGGCACGGATGTATGTATTGCCAATAGGGTACTTTCTGCCACCCTCGCAGGGGACATGAATCTTCAAGAGCTCTTTGACTAACGCTTGATCTGCCAGGACTTTGTCTCCTCCAGTGGGCCAGTAGCGTAATAAAAAGCCAAAAAATTTAGCCGGTTGGGTTTTGCCAACGTGGACGCATTCTATACTAAGGCTGCCATCCACAGCCAAGGGGATCTCGTCGCGGATGTCGAGCACTTGCTGTAGCCATTCTTTCCAGCTGCGACTATCTCCTTCCGGCGTCTCTGGGGTGTTTTTGCTGATGTATTCTGGGTGGAGAATATAACCATTCCCAAAGTAACCGGACTGAGGCTGCAGTAGCTGCTGGGCCCCGTGCTCGTCATCGCTAGGGAAGTAGAATTTGCTTGCCTGGATTGATCGCCATTGGCCCCGATGGTCGCAGACGGATGAAGACTTGTAATATGCATATTGATCGGGTTCGGGGCTCAGGTGAGCTGTCTTGTAGAGGAAAACTAGATGTTCCCGAGAGGTGTCTAGATCCGTAATGCCTTTGCTAAGAGAATTAAGTACCCATCGACGAGCATCAGCCACCTTGGCCTCTTTAACTCCCAAGAGGCGGAAGAGCACCTTTCGCCTGGGGTTGAGTTCTGCTGAAGGCTCTACTAGGCGCACACCCTTTAAAGGAATCAGATATCTCGCGACAAAGGAAAAGTATATATCTGAGTTGGAAACTGATAAGGATGTCCAAGATCCACCAACGAGTGGAATGATCTTAAGCCTTCCAATTCTGGCAGACCACTTGAGGCAGGCTTCAACCAAGATGTCTGCGACACGAGTATGCCAATCAGAAGATGTGTCCAAAGTGCGCAATTTAGATCCAGGGTCTTGATTCAGGTCCTGCTCAAGCCTCACGAGAAAGTCGGAGATTTTCATCCGAGAAAGGCCATAGTCCGTTAATAGATCCAGATCCTTGGCCGTGTATTCAGAGGCGAGGTATTGTTCATCCTGTAGATCGGGAAGTAAATACTCACCACCTCTGTCAAGATAGCGCGCTCGGGCTCGCCGCATCGATGGGATCAGGCGTGTTCGGCTCTGTGTTCTGGTCCACAACACTTCTTCCTCAAGAAGGAAGAAGCGAATTCTGTCTGCCAACTTGCCCCAGAAGCGATCCTGAGACATGTCTGCAATCCGCGGCAAGAATCGCATCCACTTGTAGCGAATGGATGGATTCTGAGTAGTGCTCAATTCAGACAATGCTTGGACAAAGGCTTCTGCAATGAAAGGGATGAGAGCGGCATTGCGAGCAGACGAACGCATAATATCCTGACGACTTGCATCCGTGACAAAGTCCGCTTGGATCAAGAACTAATCCATGTTAACATTAAAGGATTACACACGCGAATATTAAACTGCTCACATAGAATCCCATTTTTCGGATGGGGAAGAAGGCATAAACGTCCTGTACCTCAATGATCGGTGTAGAGTCTGGCGACAAAGGAAGGGCAACAACCACATCTGAGGTCGCGTAGGCGTTGTTCGAAATTTCTCTCTGTGTATAGGTGCGGTTTTCGCTCTTTGGCAGGTAGTATGCCGTTTCAGTTACGATATAGTAATGTTGGCTTGTTTCTCGAGCAGTACCCCCTTCAAAAGATTGTTGTCGAAGCGTGATGTCCCGGTCACCACGCCCAGGCTCTCGAGTATATATTGTCGACGAGGTCTCTTTGCCGCTATCACTATGGATTTTCACTTCGATCCGCCGAAGGTTCTTCATGAATAGAAGGAATGTAGCTGGCAGTTCTCGGAATTGCTGTAGTGTGGTCTCGTATTGGCGAGAGAAGCCCTCATCCGACCTAGAGTCATGCAAATACAGCGTGATCCGTGTGAGCGGCGGAGCAAGATTCTGCTCAGACTCTTCCCAGATGGGAGATATCATTCCCATACCGGAATCGCCAGGTCGGTGCTTGAAGGAGAAAGAAAGGTCCCCGGATTGAATATGAACTTTCCAGGCCACCATAAAAACAGACTTGAACCCTATCCCTTTTTCCCCGATATACCCTTGAGCCCCCTGCTTAGAGCTCTTCCCCACACTACATATGGCCTTTAAGTTCTCGTGAGTGAAGCCGTCCTCGTTACAATCTACCACAATTCGTTGGGGATGTACGTGAAAGGACACGAAGGGCATTGATCCACGTAATTTTGCCCTGTGATAGAAGTTGTCATCGGCATTCTGCAATAGTTCAAAGACAAATCGGGCACTACTATTGTAAAGGTTTTTGGATAGTCTGTGTAATATCAAATTAGAAAGGCACACAGGCAGTTAGACGGTTGCATACGTTATCACGGAAGATCCGATCATCTCGTCTTTCTTAAGCATGGCAACCTCGACCTTTCGCCGCGCTTCGGGCGACAGGGTGCCGAGGAATGTCTCGTCAAGGTACCCATGATCATCGGCGATTTTATTGATCAGCCGACGGGCTCTTTCTGCTCCAGACATATCTGAAGTTATACTTGACGAGGATTTAGAGACAGAGACGGGGACGGTTTTTGGCCGCGGAAAATCATTTCTGTTGCTATCTCATACAAGAAGCGCCAGGAAAGACGGGGAGCATTCATCTTAAATGTCGCAAGACTGTCTTGATCACAGGGATATTATTCTAGCGCTCCCCACTACGAAGGCTAGCGTTATGCAAGATGACTGCCGCAGAAATCAAATTGATACTAGCGAGTCAGGCATACTCTATCGCACCAACCATTCCTGGTTCAGCAAATTACAGTGCGTACCAATGCTTTAGCTGGGTAAAATAGCGCGACCTGGGGGTGAGCTCGGGTGCTGCTTCATCTCTTCCCCTCACTGTTCGAGTCTTAGCGATAAATAAGACAAGTTATCATGTTTTAACTCGATTTAGAAAAAAAAAAAAAAAAAAAAATTCTGACGTGTTGGAATTGAACTTCTATATTAAGTGTTGATGGTTTGAGATCGGTTCTGAAGTTGATAATTCACCCTGGCACGCTAATGCGTGGTTCTAACTAGTAACTCCTTTCTCGTGTTGTTCTTAGTACAAGAGACCAGGTCGCTCGCTGATATTCTATATCATTTCATCATTGTGGTAATTACTATAAATAATAAGTACTTCGTTATAGTGGAGAAGGGTGTTTATTGAAAATGATACAAAATACGGTGATAACCAGGGTAGTATCCTGCAACTCGTCAAAATATCCTGGCGGTCTCCATTGCACTATACCAGATTACAGCTCCCTACTGGGGCTTTTCCCGAGTCGTCAACGGCCGTTCAGTACACTATGCAGCTCTCATTGACAATTTTGTCATCAATATGCGTACATTGAGCAAGCTATAAGGGGTCTGAAAAAGCGGCAATTATAGTAGATGACTTTCACCCCTTCCCAGGTCTTATACTACCGCTTATAGGATTCACCTAGTAATCTATATTGAGGTAATGCCTAGAGGTAGTGAGTCCTAGGAAGGCTAGATCACAAAATTGGTATCTATAAGCTCTACGAGGTAAAATACAGTCTATCAGCAGCAGTAGCTCTATAGACTATTCTATAGACATTACCTAAGGATTCAATGGCTCTATCCTGCGGCAGTAGATAATTGTAGTGGCATTCCGGGAGCGAAACAAGCCCCTACATACCAGTATAGGTATGTTGACTCGTTAACGCGTTTCCTAGAATAAAGAAGGCAGTACTCCGTAATATAGGTGATTATACTCATCTCCAGAGGAGCGGGCGTGGTGGCGAGGGAAATCGATCAATTTAACTATTTGAGGAGGGGCCTTTGAATGGTTTGAGCTGTTGAGGATAACAAGTTTAGCTTGAGTTGGCGCAAACCAGTTGTACTGGAGGAATTCATTACGGAGATATACTTCCCGTAGAGTACCTGATATACTGTATGGAGCGTAATTATCTAAATAAATGATGAAATCTAGAAGCTAGATGTAGGACCATTCCTAAAAGCAATGTAGTTTCTTTAAGATTAGCGTTATAATTCTAGCACGGGAATAAAGAATAATCTTGTATACTAGTAGACACAGGAGTAGTTAGGTAGTTGCCAATTATTAAAGTGACTGATGATACCAATCAGGACGTGAACATGGTGGATACATATCCTTTCTATACCGGTATCCTGGACGGTGACACACCATTTTCCTATCCTACGGGCACATACAACTTCTTTTATCTTGTGTTGCAAGTTTATATATTTGTAGATCTGGTACTTGCGGATAAACCCTTGCTAGTACGCCTGAATTTTGTGTCCCTGTGCGAACTCTTCCGTCCACTGCGTGCTGTGTGCAAATTCTGACTGGTATACATGCGCTGGAACATCGCTTCAGACACAGCCTCTCTATACTTCAGCGCAGTGTGGTGACAGTACCTCTTTATAAAGGGAAAATATTTATTATGACAGTAATGCTGATATAATTAGGCAAACAGCACACCCGGACCCGTGTTGGTCATTTCAGTAAAAATGACCTGATTCATAGTGATGAGGGAGATTAGCATTCGCAGTTCATAAGGTGACCTCAATAGGAACCTTAATTCTAAGAGCGCTCCTTCCAGCACCATTTGCCGCGCAATAGGAGAGAAGGAGCTCCAGGGAATACATGCGCGTAATGAAGCAGGAGTGAAAGCTCGGTACAAAGTCGTCATGCTTTGGAATGGAAATTGGGACAACGACTGATGAGGTATATGACGCTTCTTCATCGACGAAGGTTGATAGATAGCTCTGCCGAGGAGATGAAACACTGGCACAGGGTGATTGCTTTTTCACCCATTGAACTGATGTAATATCGAACTTCGGAAGCGTGACAAATTCAATGTGATTTCCTCGTGGTGAATCGGAGCTTTTGTTCTTTTTGAAACACGGATGCTGTTCTCGCGGGGTGGCGTGGAAGGATGTTACCAAGTTCAACTTCGTATATACCTTTCGCAGACGAGGGGGAGGTTCTGTCCCAACCGGAATGTATCTAAGGTCTAGATTTATCGATGTGTTGGCTTTGTCGGCGGCATTAGTCCGGCGAAATGGCAGTCGTATGGGCTCAGCACCTGAAGCTAAGACGGTCAAGCGTCCAGTGCATTTCCCTCTCCAGCCATCTCTAATTCTGAGGTCTTTTTTATATGAGAGTGTTTTGATGGAAAGGTCCCTGGGTTTGCCCATAGTATCAGATGGAAGTATCTTCACGGGTCGAACAGCGTTGACCAAACTCTTTATCGGCTGGTCTTTACAGTAGAATGGCCTCGGGATAACCACTCGGACGAAGTATTTAATAGAGAAGCATTCTGTGTCGTTCTCTTTTCTCAAAGAGGGAGGTAATCTGGCATGCGCGTTTTTGATACCCGCATAATCCGTTTTGCCCTCACTTGGAGTGAGTGGCAGGTTCTTCGACACAACAAATGTAAACGGGAACTTATAGCACCAGCCCGGCTCCAGGATCGATGCTGGTTGATACGAGCTATTCTCAATTGGATAGTGAAGCTTCATGAAGGTCTGGCAAGCACCGACGAGTGGCGGCCCATTAATGCCTCCCCATGTCATTACCTTGAATATCCCTTCAAATGTGATCTTGATGTCGTCGAAGGCAGTTTTCTCCGCCACGTTGATAGTCACCACTCCTTCGATCTTATCCGATGTGGTGAACACCTTTGGTTGTTTGTCTCCGGCACCGGCGATGTGAATAGAAACTGACACCTTCGAGGAAGAGCTTCCGGTATGTGGAGCACATGAGCGTAGGATTGCTCGTATCTTGGTCATAGTAGACTTTCTTCAGTTCTTGTTCCGCTTCCGCTGATAAAATGAGGACGAGGAGATATAAAATAATTTCGGTCTAGTAGGCTAATACTTTAGAAACTCGTTCGACGGTCGTATTTTCTGTCAATTGACAAGACAACCCTGCATGCAGGAAAATTGAAACTTTATTCCTTTTAATATGATGGACTATCTGTACCTTCACGGGAAAGCTGGGGTTGATCCGTGGACGGTCCGTGCCGGGCCGGGGGTTTCTGTACCTTCCGGACCGTCCTTCCGAGATACCTCAAATTTGTATTTGGTAGTGCTTCTTGATTAAGTCCCGACCGATTTCTCCACAGATCCATGTCCACAGATCGACGAGCTCTTCAATCAATGCTTTGATCGGTGCAACTTCGGATTTGTCAATTCTCAGATATAATGCCGGCGAGGTGTCATATTGCGCGCCTCTCTACCACTACTCATACAAAAATATATTCTAGCCTCCGTAATACATTGAACAGCTTAAACGATACGGAACTACATATTGAATTACCTCCCAACTTCGCCGTGCAACTGCTGCAACCTAGCCATCTGCCAATATTTTCCTCGGAGATTCATCAGTTCTTCATGACGGCCCCTCTCAGTAATGCGTCCATGATCCAGAACTAAAATCTCGTCAGCATCTACAATCGTCTTGAGTCGATGGGCAATGGCGATGACGGTTCGGCCTTTCCTTGCCCGTTGGAGTGCTTCCTGGACTAGTGTTTCTGAGGCACTATCCAGCGCAGAGGTTGCCTCGTCAAGTAAACTAGGAAAAGTCAGAAAGTCGCATATATAGTTAGGATAAGCCTTACAAAATCTTTGGTCCCCATAAAAGGGCCTTGGCGATGGCCATGCGCTGGCGTTGACCTCCAGACAGAGTTGATCCGTTGGCCATGACTGGGGTGCTTAGTTCTTGGGGGAGGGATAGCTAGTCATAGTCAGATTACTGAGTGTAATGGTAAGTGTTAGGTGACAAATGAAGAAAAGACGTACCACGAAATCAGCTAGTCCCACATCATTCAGAGCAATTAAGATCTTCTCGTCTGAGATGATTCGCTCGTCACTCTGCAAACACTCTCGCAGATCTTCGCCAACTAAACATGGGTTCTGGTCGACCAGCGCCAAGTACCCTCTGTAGTTGTTCAGATCATATCGTTCAATGGGATTATGTCCCAGCGTTATTTGACCGGACTCGGCAGCGTCGAAGCGCTCTATCAGATTGATCACAGAGCTTTTCCCACTGCCTGTTGATCCAACGAGAGCAATAAAGCTCCCAGACTGGGCGTTGAAGGTGATATCATTCAGCGTTAGTTGAGCTGGGCGACTGAGGTATCTGAATGTAATGTGTTGTAGCGCGAGATCCTCTGCGGTATTGGGCACAAGGGCAGAGCCATAGCTGTGTTTTTGATACTTGTCCGGTACTTGTGCTGGTGAATCATCTGGTCGCAGCAGTTCTGCCAGTCGAGCAGCAGCAGCATGGGCCCCTGCAATGTCTGGTGCGTGAGCAAAGAGAGTAGCCGCAGACTGGGATCCCCAAACCGTAGCCGCGAAACATATGAAAAATTGTTGGATGGTATACTCGCCTGTCGCGATGAGACGGGTACCGCCATACCAGAATACAAAAGCAATACTCAATATACGGAGAGATGTAGTGCAGGCATGCAGGGCGGCAGATATGACCCAGTACCCATTTTTCCTGTCTCGGTGGCTTTCTTGTTGGAAGGCTTCGATAATGGTGGTCTGCAAGTTTAGTATTGTGACTGTTTTGATGGCGGAGAATGCTTCGTGCGCAATGGCTACGGCGTTGGTCCCGCGCTTCACGTGCTTTTGTACTTGTGCCTCGATATAGTATTGCAGGAAGCTGGACATTGCTATCAGTGGGACTGTAGTTATTGCTGCGATACCGAGTTTCCATCCAAAAATACAGCCGACAGTTATCCCCGTCCCAAGCATTACGATGCTTTCGACTACCAATCCGAGTGACGTTCCTGAGACACCAGTAATTTTCGGAATGCCTGATGAGAGGAAGCTCACCATGGCACCAGCTGAATGGTCCTTATCCTCAAAAAAGGCAAGTTTCTTGAGAAGCAATGCCCTGAAAAAATGCGACCGTGCTCTGAGGTGTAACTGAGAGGCAGACACCGCAAAGCAATACCCTCGTACGCTATAAACTATAAATACAACAATGCCATGAATAAGGTACAATCGCGCCCAAAAGTGGACATTGTGCCCACCAGTACTTGCACCGGGGCTAATGATTGATATGATACCATTGCCGAAAAAGATCGCTTGAACGGGATATGTCATTCCGGCCAATGCACTAAGAATGATACCCGCAATAACATAAGGCAGCTCAGGCTTATTCAAGAGCCAAGCCTGCTTTATACTGCTTTCTGGTGATGGTTTCAACCCTGGAGTATCCTGAGGCCTCTTCGGGGTATTATGGCTCACTGTTATGTTACTGGACTTGGTTTCGATGCTCTTCGCAGGAGACAACGAGTGTCCAACTGCATCGTTCCGTCGGAGCGTTTGTTGTTCGACTAAGTCTCGGTACAGCGAGGACGTGATCATTAACTCGGAATGGGTTCCATGGTTTAGAATCTGGCCGTCCTTCATGACAATTATAGCATCGGCATTTTGAACTGTCGATAGCCGGTGGGCTATTATCATGGTGGTTCGTCCGTAGGCAGCCTTGCTTAGAGCCTCCTGAATTTCCTTTTCACTTTGACTATCCAGCGCAGCAGTAGCTTCATCTAGTAGTAGGATAGATGGCTGAGATACAATTGCACGGGCAATTGCGAGTCGTTGCCTCTGGCCACCAGAGAGACTTGACCCATTACTCCCTATCACGGTATCGTAACCGTCGGGAAGATTGGAGATGAATGAGTGGATCTGCGCAGTTTTGGCTGCCTGGATCACTAGATCTCTAATCGCAGATGTACCTAGTGCCTGCTCTAGTATGAGCGAACTGACCTGATGAGGATCGAATGGACACTGGAAAACATACCTCGATGGTATGCTTCGGGAGCCCGTGAGCAATATTTTCATGAATCGATGCACGGAACAAAGCAACGTCCTGACTAACGTATCCAATCTGAGACCTAAGCCAGGAGACATTCAGCTGATCGATAGGCTCATTATCGAGCATAATGCCACCGCCGATGGGATGGTATAAGCGTGCTAGAAGACCGAAGACTGTCGACTTACCAGATCCCGATGGGCCCACCAAGGCTACAGTATGCCCGGCAGGCACAGTAAAACTAATCTCCTTCAGGATATTTCGTTCCGGTCGCGAAGGGTATACAAACTCTACATTGTCGAAACAGATCTCTCCCCGAATAGGACCGTATATGCGTCCCGTATCCTCCATGGAATTCATTGGCGAAACACGCTCAATAACTGAAAAGACACGGTTGGATGCTTGACTAGCCTTCGTAACATCGACGACATAGGGTAATGCTTGACACAGCATTCCCCCTGCGACAACTGTTGCATAGAGGATGGACAGGGCTTCTGAAACAGTACAATATCCTTGCCGGAAGAGGCGATCAGCCTGCCAGAACTAATTCCAATCGTTAGCAGAGCTAGGGACTGGTGGGTCATACATACGCCCAGTCCGTTAGCCCAATGAAGGATCGTAAAGGAGCCTGCAACGATCACCCCGAAGATCAACCTCTCTCGAAAGTCCAGGGCAGCCGGCTGTAGCAACGTATCATGATATTTCCTCGCATATCGTTCTTGGCTTCTGTACGCAATAACACTCCTCATTGCATTCAGGACTTCCTGGGCTAAATTCTCGAGTTTCAAAGAATGGGGCAACCCCCTTTGCTGCGTAACGCTTAGCCAGAATCCCATTAATCCCACTAGGAGGATCATGGCAATTGGTTGCGATATCATGATCGATGCGAAGCGTCGGTTTTGGATAAAGGCGCAGATGATGGCAACAACAAAACCGGATACTCCGGAGATAATATTGCCCAACTTCTGCGAGATGCCTGTTTGAATCAACTTCATGTCCTGGTCTATTCGCGACGTGAGCTCTCCTGTGCCGACTATGTCAAAGTACGCCATGTTCTGCTGCAGCACGGAGGATAGATATCTCCGTTGGAGTCGACGTGTCATGTGCTCCCCAACTGCATTGAGCCCCAATGTGCTGATCATGGTGGCGAGGAACGATCCGATGGCTAGAATGGGTCAGATGACATGACCTTTGAATTCGTTACAAAGTCCATACCGATATACACCAGTAGCAACGTGAGATGTTGAACCCTGTCTCGAACATCATCCGGCGTGTTCTCATCTCCGTTAATGAATTCACGTGCCAGTGCCCCGAAAACAATCGTTACCAAAGGCATCGCAGCCCCAGCGACCACTGAACAGAGTACTGATATCAGAAATACGCAGAGCCATGGCGCGTTTGCATATCGGTAGACAGAAAAAAGGTTTGCAGTGCTGGGCTCCGTGCGAATCTGATACTCGATGATTTCGGCTGTGCAGGGTGTACTGGCGACCGGCGGGATTTCACCCAGCAGGATTTCCTCGTCGGACATCCCGTGTCTGTTTGAAGCGCACCAAAGCGCGTTGTCAAACTTGCTATTGTCTGGAATGAATGATATGTAGAGGTGGGCATGCCGTGGTCACGTGGATCATAACATTCCTAGTTTTCGGCCTGATGCCAGGCATTTGGGAGGGCTTACAGGTTAGTTGATCGATAGATCACATCTTTTTGGTCAATCACGGAATCATGCTACTCAATTTGTCTATGTGCCTCTGCAGAATACCAGTATGATGGATCATAACGCCACAAATTTCATTAACTAACCCGAAATCCTGATATTCAACAGCATTGACCGACAACCCAACAGTTACTACAGGCAATACAACTTCTGTCGTTAATGAGTGTGACCCCAAGACCCAAAAGACTTTCTCAAAGGGTTCGCTGCCTAAGTTGTTCAGTTTAGAAGGGGCAAAAAAACCAAGGTAAAAAGGACATGCTACTTAAACTAAGAGCCTCCAGAGAAGACGGAATTGCAGAAGCATTCCCCTAACCTCGGAGTACATCTTTGCTGGCGAGCTTTCGTTGTGGGTAATGGCTACCTGGTCCACTGAATTAGGGGCGTCCCTTGCCTCCGCCTCGTCGATGCCGAGCAAAGTCGTCAACTGTCTGTGGATCGAAGGCCATGCCTCAGAGCGAGTCTTGAACAAAAGCCACCAGTCACCAGCAGCATCCTTGCCGATAACCCTACAAACATTGCGAGTCGGGTACAAGCGACAATGTTCAATGTCGTTAATATAAGACGGTCTACCCAGAGCATGAGGTCTCTCACTGAGAGGCACACCGGGGGCAACAACAGCAGCCGAGAAGTCAGTCTCGAAGTACCTAGCTTTGTGTTGATTGGTATGTGTCATGAAGAGAAGGTTCGAATCGCCAACGAGGGGTGGGAATTGCATGAATGATTGTCGCTGAATGGCAGTCATCGCTTGGACTTGATCCTTGGTTCTGTGTTCCACGAGAGCCTGTCGGTTCTTGTACGCCAGGTGTGCCAAGTTGTTATCCTTGAGGACCTCGCCAGCCTTGTGCACTGTGTAGGAATTGAAGAATGCATTGCCGATGAAGCCCTTAGCGCCGGCAGGGAACGACTCCTTAAACAGACCCCATACATTGAAGGGACTCATCACCATGACGGTTCGACCGGGAGCAGGGTTCAGGGCTGTAACCATTGTCTTCACCCACCACGCAGAGACGACATCAGGCTCACTCAGGAAAGGCACTTCCACTCCCTCCGGAGTGGCAGCCGCCAGTTCCTGTTGTGCCGTTTCCCTCATGCGTTCAACGCAGTGTCCCGGAACCCGGATAGGGTGTTCCTCTTCCTTTCGGAACCAGAAGAGTTCGAATAGATACCTGAGCCCGAAGAGCACGAGACTCAACCCGGCAACGAGCCGCCCGAAATGGGTGTAGTTCTCCCGAGCGACTTCCTTGCCCAAATCGGATAAGGGGTCCTGGTCGAAAGGAACAAAAGGTGGCACATCTTCTTCCCGGCCTTCAAGAACCGCAATCCATGCCTTGAAGAAATTGGTCCGCGCGACGGCGTCAAACAAGGTGTGAAGGTAGCTGACCGTCAAAAGAGTTGCATCTTCGAACACAGCAACATGGAAATGCAACTGCGGACGGTCGGAATAGATCCAATCGGCCAACTCTCGTGGACTATCCTCATGGCGGACCAATGGGCCAAACTCCGCGCAAGATGGCGACAAAACAGACTGGTCCTGGCCTGTTTTTGGTAGGCGTGCGCCTAACGGGTGTTCATTGATACTGATGCCATACTCGGCGTTGGTAAAGCCAAAAGCGGGGCGGGTGTTCTTGTCATACTCGGCGGGTATGTGATATTCGAGCTTCCCATTATCCTATATACCAGGTTGCTACGTTAGTTTTGTGGATAGCTTTTGATTCGCAAAGGTCCATACATTCAGTCGCAGGCGAGCCCCCAGTTGGCCCCAGTCGCCGATCTCCATCAGCCGGTCCAGTGCTGCCTCGAGTTTCGACGCATCAAGGACGTCGTCAAAGCGGAAGGTAAAGTCATGACAAAGACTACGTAGGTAGTGTAAATCATCCCAGTATCGTAAAGGGACGACTCGGTCGGTGGGTATAGTAGCTGGCCGTGCGCGGCCAAAGGTAGAGAGGAGACCCATTGCTGCAACCTGCGTAGGGGACTAGATACTAGTACTGTCTAGAGAGGGGTGAGTATTCTTCAAATACCACCTCCTGTAACTCTGGCTGTGTGATTAACCGTCACGTAGTTCGTGTCTCTCTTCAGAGAGACAAGCATGCTGTGGGCCATTACTAGAGGCGCCCCTTACTTCTACAGTGAGAGTTCGTCATTCCATATACAGTAAGGTATGAAAGAGCGGTATGCAAGAGGGTGGGACATGCATTCCAGTAATTGCTTTTTACTACAAAAGTAATACCTCATATATGTATATTTGCTACTTGGCATGTCTCACACGGCTATCTTCAGCTCTATCTAGCCCTGAACCCCGCGTAAATACCGTCCGAGTGCCATCATAGGAAAGTAATGGCGATAGTAGTCGTAGCCCAAATAAAAATGATTTGGGAATCCCGTGCCCGTGTATACTGGCTCAGGCCATGTAAACCCTAGGGTTTTCACCGGTCTTTGAGAGGAGACCAGCCACTCTATGCCGCGTTCAATAGCAATGTCGGTGTGGGGAAGGTGGGCCAGTAAACCCATGAGGGCCCATGCAGTTTGTGATGCGGTCGATCTTGGCTCCTTTCTCTCCGGACTTTGGTATGACAGCAAGGACTCACCCCACCCGCCGTCATCATTTTGCTGCGACTTCAGCCATTGCAAAGCCGGCTGGACCATGGCGGACACCTGTTGATCTTCTTGCAAAAAGTACGCCAGACCACACAGTGCATGGCTAGTCCCATAGACGTAGTTGCACCCCCATCGCCCGAACCAGGCTCCATTGGCTTCCTGTGTCGAGGCAAGGTATCGGATACCTCGCCTGCACGCTGCACGTATTGCAGGGAGGAGTTGGAATAGTTGGCTGGAATTCTTATCAGGGGCCCGGAGAATCATCAGTCCGAAAGCTTCCAGGATGCGCCCGGTGATGTCGGCGCAAGACGTATCACATAGACTATCCATGTCACTGAACGGGATCTTATTGAGGAACAACTTGTCATTCTCCACGTCAAAGGCAGCCCACCCTCCGTCCGGGTTCTGCATGCCCAAGATCCATGTAGCTGCTGCGATCACGGAGTTGGAATTGACTGATCTAGGGTCATGCTTCACTTGCGCAAGGATGATCGCTGCCGAGTCGTCTATATCGGGATAGTGACTGTTCGAGTACTCAAAGCTGAACCCCCCGGGCGCAAGTAGGGGTCGGTATACACGCCAGTCACCGCGGGGCTCTAGCAACTGGCGGTCTCGGATCCATTGGATAGCGCGATCGACGATCTGGTGATTTGGGGTCGCGGCGTCGCAGAGCGCAATCGACATCAGAGTCGTGTCCCATACGGGCGAAACGCAAGGTTGAACCCTTTTGCCTTTTGCATCTTCCCAGGCAAAGTTCTCGATCGCTTCAATGCCAAGTCTCACAGGGGGATCGTCCAGTTGGTACCCCTCCAACACGAAGGCATACACACTTGCATGCATGGGGGGGAAGATTCCGGCCCAGTCACCGGTCGGTTCTTGGCGCTCCAGGATCCATTTCATGCATTGTTTCCGTGCGTATGACCTGAGCAGAGGGATTGACCGAAGGCCATTCAGTTGATATAGCAGTTTGTCAAGCAGACTGAATGTCAATCCAGTGATGTCGCCCTGGCGCAGCAGCTCCCAGATGGATGGACTGTAGGGCTCGTTTTTGTTAGTGGGATCTTGCCATAACTCATCTAGATAGTCGTTCTCCGCGAATACTCTATTGGGGAGCGCGTAGACCGGTTGATGATGACAGATTATCAAGAGAGGGGCAATGGTGCCACGAGCCCAAGATGCGAACTTGTAGATGTTGATTGGACATGCAGAAGGCAGCAGAATCAGCTCTACAGGGAGCTGGGGTACGGCCTTCCATGGAAACAAGCCGAAGGTTGCCAGGAAAATGCGAGTGAAGACGCGAACCTTGGCAACACCACCCGCATTGAGAACGAATGCTTTAGCTTGTTGCATGGCTGGGGTGTCTGTACTCACCCCTAACATTTTCAGCGCGAGATACGCTTCGGTGGTTGTCGAGACATCGCCTGGATACTCGGGTGCTAGGCCCCAGGAGCCGTCACTGTTTTGCTGAGAGAGTATGTGGCGACAATAGGCCGCACCATCAGCTTTCAAGTCCAGTCCCAGAGCCTGTCGGAGAAAGATATATTCGGCTGTGATGGTGACATTTGAGCTCATCTCCCCACACCAATGTCCATCAGACCGTACCACACTATAAGCATAGTCCATAGAACGCTGTAGAGTCTGCCCTACGTCGTGAATTAACCGCTCTTTCTCAAAGAGGCCATCTTCGAACTGTCGATGTCCGGTCGTCATCTTGTCTCAATGGTGTTGAGTATTAATTGATTTTTGGAAGCCCGTCATTCAACTTCCGGACAGAGATCTTTGAAAGTCACAACGCAAAGGTTGGTCAATATATGTCAGGTATGGACTTTCATGTCAGACATGTGCACAGAGCTCGCTATTGAACTTTGTTTGCTTCTACAGTTATCGTTTCTCGTAGGACAAACCTATCGCTGCACAAATCTTTCCCACGTTTCCTGCCACTGACTTGGCAAAGCTCCGCTTTTTTTCTTGCACTAGAAGAAAAAATATGAAAATGCCATGCAGTTGCAGACCGCAATGTACCCCTTGCGTAGATCCATGGATACCTCACTTTTTTCCCGAGGTAAAGATCATCTTGCAAGACCCACAGGGTTCCCGGAGAATCACAACAGGGACTTCCTTGATCACCTAGACCCCGATGTGTGTAAATCACCAGGGCACAGTGTCTTAACAGCGATATCATACCCAGCATGACACCTCGGGCAAAATGATGCAACCAATTGAAACCCCGCGACAAGCTCCTCTCGCTCATCCCCTCACAGTGGCTGTTGTTGGCATTATTTTGATTCTATTAGTGCAAAGACTTCGCTGGACTGTAAAGCAACGAGCGCTGGAACGGCTCCATGGCTGCGAAAACCTACGGAATGAAACCGGATGTTTTCGATACGACTTTCTCGGTATCGCCAAGGCTATTGAATTGGGGTTTCATTTCAGGCGTCGAACCTCCCTTCCCTACACCAATGCCCTGTTCAAGAGATGCGGAGAGACCTATGCTTCTAATGTCCTCGGCTATCGGCTCATATTTACATGTAACGCGGAGAACATCAAACATCTCTTATCTACCGCATTTGCCGATTTCGACAGTTCCCCACTGCGAAAGCCCTTATTTGAACCTATCACCCCACATGGCATTTTCACCCTCGACGGTTCAGGATGGAAGAAAAGCCGAGATCAGTTACGCAGTCGCCTTTCAAACCTCCGCAAGATTGTTGACTTGAACCAATGCGAGCGTCATTTTCAGGCTTTTCTCCAACATGTCCCACCCAATGGGCAGGCGTTCGATGTTCAAGCTTGTGCTTTTGCTCTCGCGTTGGATATGCAGACCTTGTTCTCGCTAGGGGAGTCAGTTGATGCACTTAGCTTTTGTCAATCTAGGGAAAAGAAGCAGTTTCTAAAAGATCTACTTTTTGTCAAGGAGAAGATTGTGCAGGATGGTTTTCGTGGCCCGCTGCGTTATCTTTATCCTAAGCGACGGTTTCTGCAATGCTGCAAGAGGGCACGGAAATATGTGATAGCCCATGTCGCTCAGCAGCTCAAAGGATGCAATAGCATGAACGAGAAAGTCGAGGGAGCTCACCTTTCCAACGCGGAGGAAGAACTTTCTTTGTTGGCAGACCAGGCACTGAGTATTCTGCTTGCAAACGACAGCATGAGCACCACTCTCTCGGGCCTATTCTTCTGCCTTTCCCGGGATGAGCGGGTTGTCCATAAGCTAAGAGCAAGCATTCTTGACACTGTTGGGTTAGAACCTCCGACGTGGGGCCAACTCGGATCTCTGCACTACGTCCGTTGGGTGCTCCAGGAAGGTAAGAGACATTGCGGTAATATTGACTATGAACATACACTGACATGATAGCTCGTGCAGTAATAAGACTCTTTCCCGCAGTTGTTTTCAACGCCAGGGTAGCCAACAAGAATTCTACGCTGCCAACCGGTGGTGGGACTGACAGCAGCTCGCCGGTTCTTATTCAGAAGGGTGAAATCGTGGTCTTTTCCACCTGGGCTAGGCATCGCCTGGGGACGGACTTTGGCGAGAATCCAGAGGAATTTTATCCAGAACGGTGGGAATATCTAAGTGGTGACATGAGTGGCTTTATCCCGTTTAATAAGGGACCTCGAGCCTGCCCTGGTCGTGAGGTTTCCTCCCCGAGTATTGTGATGTTACCAGTTTACTGACACCGATGCAGAGCATTATGCGATGATTGTGCTCACGTATATTGTGGCTCGGATATTTCAGACATTTTCAACGGTCTCCAATTATGATACACGAGAATGGACAGAGAGGATTAGCATGACGCTTGAGAACGAGAATGGGGTTCTAATAGGTTTAAGTTAAAATATCTTAAATAAAGTTCCTGTAGGGGTATGCAGGTCCTTAGAATCTGCTCCATTTCTGGAGATTCAAGTAAAGATATCACTCTCTATGATAGATAACCTTTCCCTTGTCAATCCTGCTAAGACTGTAGGATGAGCCTCGTGCAGTTCACCGGAGTGCCATTCAAACGCGGTGTGAATAATGTTGGCCTGGCTTAATGAATACCGGGAAGCATGACAAACCTCTTAATCTTGTACTTATCCCCAAATTCCTTCCGGTAGCGGTGCTCCTTCTTCTTAGCCCATATCGCCATTTGCAGACTTCCGATAATGATAAAAATGAGAATGCTCCAGCTCAGTCCACTAACAAACCAAATGCCTACCCAGGCAATAATCTCAAACAAATAGTTAGGGCAGGTCACAACTCCAAATCCAAATCCGCATGGTACGCCACGTTCAGAAGTCCCGGGCCGACGGAGATCGCGGAGCACAAAGTGGGTGTTCAAGTTCGCCAGCTCTCCAAAAGCAAAGAGGACAAGGCCTGCACAAAGTAGTACGGGATTGCTTGGTGTCGCGTCAGGCCGAAAAGTCCAGTACGCCATATTGCCGCTCATCACGCAGTAGTAGCCACTGTTTAGGACAATCTTGCGCGCGGGCATTGTGGCATTACTGAATCGGTGGACGAAGATAGACTCATACTCACGTTTTACGAAGTGAATTGTCAACAGCGCACAGAGAAGGAGCTGAAAATTTCTCGGCTCGGGGATGGTGTCGTAGTTGGAGTACAGATATGGACGTAGTTGAAAAAGGAAAAGCCCTGGGATGAAGACTGAACCGATGTATTCGGCGATGAACACGGCGCGCCATGAGATCTGGGGACCTGGATGGGCAAAGATAGGGCTATCAGTCTGGATCACGCCGAAGATCTGGCGGTGTGAAAATACCAAAGTCCTTAACAGTCACTACATCCATGTCCTTGACTCCAGCTTCATCAATGGTAGTCTTCTTGGAGCGAGGAACCAAGGTGCCATCGCTCTTTTTAGTGATCCTCAGGCGATAGATAGATAGCCCCGACATTTGAGCAAGAACATCATAGAGTTCCTCTGTTGAAATATGCGGATCGACTCGGACCTTCTGTGGAAGACTTTTGATTGCTTTTCCAGTGCTGCTATTTATTAGCAATTCAGTGGATTGCCAGATGAACGTACCCCTGGGGTGAATAGCCACCCTGATGGTGACCAGTATCATTGGCCTGAATGATATCAACTAATTCAAACTTAAGATTAAGATGAAGAAATATTCGTCACAGCTCAACATCACTGTAGGACCATTAAAGAACAAAGACACCGGAAAGGATAGCTCAAAGTAACAGAGGTAGTTATATGTCATCACGTGATCACATCATGCGGGGGATACATCAATCTACGATAACTGCTTCTGGGACCTAATGACGCCCAAAAATAAGCCCTGACAAACTTAGACATATACTGGTACCTTATATTAGCCTGGGTTGAAAGATCTGCGGAGTGGGGTTCAAGTACCGAAGGACTGAGAACTTGCTACACAGTAAAACCTGAAATGAATGCTCGGTGGCCTGTGATCTTGGTATGCATCTATGTCTACGAATTTGACCTGCCAGCTCTCCTCGTTGACAACTATATGGACAGGCGCAATTGTCGATGTATGTGAGGCTCTAAGCACAGTCCAAGATCTACACACTAAAGCCGAAGGTGAGTCGATCATCGAAGGGTTACGGGCATTGCAGTCTGAGATCGAATCTGATGTGAAACTAACATATGACTGCGTAAAACTTAATCCTCATATATCTGAATGCTGACTAAGATTTGACATGGAAGTCGCTTGCCTGGCGATGGTTTCCCTGACATTGCTGGCTATAATGAAGAGCTTAAACAGAGAGGTGCTACTTGGATGAATGTCTTTTGGCTCTATGGGGAATGCTATCGGCCATGAGCCGAATGGTAGGCAAAGCTGGATTCATTCGGGGTGTCATTTTCGCTAGTTACTATTAGCTAACACCGGCGTTTACCAAGGGGGATAAGTGTAAGGAACTGACGAATCTTGGGATCAAATTCCATCGTTGCGCGCTTGATAGAGTGAAAGCAGGAACACCTCTAGACAAAGATCGTTTGAACAGACACAGACACACGCTATGTAATGTGAATCTGATACTCGTCCCGTATACAAATTATCCTTTACATGACAAACTGTATTTATATCTGACGTGGCGAGTTGTATACTAAGGCTTGGGCATTAAATTGGTGCCAAGCACGTCGTTTTTAAAATACTGCGAAGTGCGAACGGAATCAGCGAGCCTGTTTGCCCTTGCTATTTACTGGAACATCTGTATTTATGATTAGTGATGAAACAAGGATCAATTAGTGAGTTTACTACTCAACAAGGGACCCAACGGGAAAGTCTTTCTAATGACTTTTTGTTGCGGATCCTGGATTTTTTTTCCGTACTATAGATACAATGTCAAGTACTACAGCTCTATATGGCATTTGGTATATCTAATCAATTTAAAGAGCTATATTTCCCACACGCTTGGTATGAACCAGGCCTGAGTGCTAGAAGTTCAGAGCCAAAACCCGCGGCGGTTCCTAGATCTAGAAACCGCCCCCGACCCGCAGCCGGTTTGGGGCGGGTTCGGGTCGGGTCCAGCGGTTAAACCCGTACCACTCTAATAAAGCCTACTACCTCAAGAACTGGAGGACTGAAAGCCCACTACAAATCGAGTATGAAACTACTGGTATATTGATCTGATCTGGAATACCCCGCAAGCATAACTCTTTTGATCATATGTGCACCGAACAAAGGCACACTAGATAATCTCATATATATGCTGAATCTAGACATGTAGTACCTAATGATGGAAAGAGAGCTAGGTACGTAATATTTCGAAATCGGGAAGAAATTGCTCGTGAAGAGGCAGAACTGCTATTAGATAGGTAATTAAGTTGGCACATACTATATATTCCACATGTATTGACTAAGCTTGTTCAGCAGATGTCTCTCGTCCTTGTCCGAATCCAGCCACCGTCTCTCGACCACTTCCTGGTGCTTTGCACTACGGACCTCGAAGATAACATTTTCAGTCTGTGGGATGTACAGCAAACTATGTGTGTCTGTTGGAGACACAGGCTTTTCCTGCCGAGATTGTTTGATATCAAATGCCCATAATATACGTGCCATCGCAATGAAAATAGAGTCCTTGGCCATTCTTGCTGCAGGACATTTCCGCCTACCAAAACCAAATAGCGATGGCAGTGGCAGATTGGGATGCTCGATCCACCGCTCTGGTCGAAAGTCTTCTGGGTTATTGTAAGTCGATTCATCCATATTTAAAAGCCATTGATTCGACATAAGCATCGCGTCAGTCGGGATCCGGTAGCCCATATATTCTCCTTCTTTCATAGCGGCATGTGGGAACGCGACAGGGACCATAGTGCTATGCCGTGTAATCTCCAATATGAACGCATTCAGGTATGGTAGTTGATCCCGGTCACTAAAGTTGGGAAAGTTGTCGTAGCCAACTGCCACATCCAGCTCGGATTGGGCTCTTTTTATGCAATCCGGATTTTCAAGGGCGGTCGCTACAAAAACATTCAAGAAATGGGAAGTCGTAATGGTTGCGGCAGCCTCCAATTCGAAAATTATAAAGATAAATTGTTCCCAGGACATGCTTTCAGGTTTGTTATTGTGCACCACCTGTGTCCAGCTCCAAACATCAGATCTTTCGATAGCATGTTTGGTACGCATGGACCAAAGATCCATAACACGTTTCCGGTACTTGCGTGCGGTTATCTTAGACTTGGCGAATACTGCTGGCAGATAATTCATGTACGGGTACAGATCTACCAGCACTTTATCAATAGAAACCGCACCTAACGACTCGTAGATCAGCGCATCAACTAGTGCAGCCTCATCTGGCCCATCCCGCTGCCCATATGTTAGGAGTTTTGCAATGCCGGAAGCATAGGTACGGAAGTAGCTTGAATGCCACCTTTTCCCCAGCAACTCATACACAATACGTGCACTCTCCAGATCCTCCACTTCATTGTATGCTTTTACAGAATGTCCAGCGAATAAAGGGGCGATCAGCTTGTGAGCGGCTTGCCATTGGGGACCATTGGGCATGAGCGCTGGAATCATGCCACCAAACATCCATTCACCGACAATCAGACGAGGACGGGAAGAGTAGAGATTTCCCATTTTTGCAAAGTCGCGAACTACTTTCTGTGAACCCAGCATAATAACGGTACGTGAGCCTAGCTTCAAGCTGATAATGGGGCCGTATTTCCGGTGCCACTCCTGATGCTTTTTCCATGGCGATGTTGATCGATGCTGGTGGATATTTCCTATCAATGGTAAGGGCCGTGGGCCGGGTGGGAGTGGCTTGGACCTGGGAAATACAAAAGCCTGAGCAAGATATAAGACTAGCATACAACCCGCAACGATAGAAGCCAAGTTTATAGTCATATTGACCCAGAAGTTGCCGACTATGGTATAAGATCCTTCTATTTTCTTAAAGATATCAGAGAAAGTGGTACCGAGTAATCATCTAGGAATACCATCCTGCCAAAGGGCAGAGGGCCTCAAGATATATAAATTGCCTCCCATCCACATATGCACATACCCAATAAAGTGGGCGGCTTCATTAATCTTGCTATTTCGGATCCACCGCTATCATTTCGTATAGCGCAGAACTTTTGAATTACCCTTGGCGCGGCAACCCGACTGCTTTGACTGACCAGACGTTCAGACCTCCTCACCACTGGCAGGAGAAATCGTGGTTTAGCGTGCAAAATTGCCTTACAGTTCTTGGCACATTCTTTCAGCGGTGCGCCAGTTTTAAATGTTTTTAATTCAACTAATCCTCATTATATTACCATTAAATAAAAGAAATACTGTAAGGCTATCTAAAAAAAGATCTATATTTAAAAAAAAAAAAATTTAATAATTTAAATGTCTAAACTGACATCACGTTACACTTAATTTATTTAAAAAGTAGATTTCCATATACTTCTACTCGTGATGATTTCAAAAGGAGAAAAAAAAAAAAGAACTTCGATCAGAATGAAAAATGAGTTAATTGAGTGTTAGGTATTTAAAAACTGCCCTTTTTTTGAAGTATGGCGTGGAACACAGAAAATGCGCCAAGAGCGAAACGAAATTTCGTACACGCAAAATTTCTTTGCTCCTTACATGCTCTCAAATATGTATTTATCTATGCATGCGCTATACCAGTTCATAACCAATATTTCTATCAGGCAGACACTAGACAATAGAAAAATCTTGCATGCTGCAAGGCTTCCGGTCGTCAGGATTTGGCCCTACCTTCCAGAGTCGCAATTGACTAGCATCGAGACCTTACCATTTCTTGACCGCTGGTAACGTATTCAGCCTGCATATATGTTCTGTAGCTACTTCTTCTAGCGGTCAGTCAATCTGTTGTATTTCCATAGTGCCTTTCAATTTTCCTGGATTTCTGCAGGGCGAAGAACTATTACTTGCTGCCCCACCAGGCTCTCATGATACGATATGGCTACGGTAAGGTCATCCACAGTATTACATCTACACCTGGTAACAAAGAACTGCTCCAGATACTGTGTCAGCATAGCAGTGACTATAACACCAAGCAACGCGCTATAAATTGCATGGAGTGTAGTGACACTTTTACATACTGCAGATATAGGCTCTCACTCTTGATTGAGGAGGCTAGGAACATCGCAAGAACCATGGGAAAACAAGATAACTTGAAATTCTCAAATATTAGATAGTGAAAAATAACAAAGGCATGACTGACCTTTCTTTTCTTCATATATTTCTTATTATCTACATATTACTATCCTATATCTGGACCGTAGATGCACATAGTATATACTAAGGTCGAGCATCTTTGATAAGCGTTTTTAAACCTCCGTACTTCCTCGCCCTCGTAATCTATCTATCTATTCCCTCTAGATGTCGAGATATCGAGGCGAGCGCCACTCCACGCCACGAACCAAAAATGCTTATAACTCTAAACGATGAGTAAGGGAATCGCTGGACCCCGGAGCCCTGAGGGTTGAGATTGTTTATTGACGACATGATAGATTAAATTTCTATGGCTCTAAAACCCCGCATATGCGGTTTGCCAGGTTACCTAGAGACGGAATAGACATTGTCTCTGACTAGAATATACTGTATTCCTTTCTCGCTAGCGATCTAGGCCCCATACCACTCATTGGCTATCACTATTTAACCAGTAACAAACAGCACTATAGCCAGAAGAGTGGCTAGTTTGAACATTAAACCACAGTTGATTAACATGTGGACTATGGCATGCCCCGAACTCTAGTGGCGAAAGTAAATACATTCTTTTTTTCCAGGTGGCGGTAGCTACAGGGCAAATGGCCCAGGGAGACGCTACATGCAATACTGTATCTGAGAACCCGGACATCTTGTATTCAATACTGGCGGTCGTCAGCGACATGGCCGGGTTGAGCTTCGATAAGACTACCAATGCCGATCGCCAAGAACATGCCTGACCACCACTCTTCCATGACAAGCGCCGCGACGGCTCGAGCATATTGGTAGCTGAAATTGTTCGCATGCCCGGACCGCATGACATCGGCGAGATGTGTGCAGTAGTGACTATCCATGTGGGACAGAAAGGTGCCCGGGTCAATTTCCCCGCGGCGCAGGAGAAGTGGAACAATAATCTGGAAATTAATCATACTTTCCGGAAAGATACCGGACTCTATGGCATCACATAGGGTTGTATGGAGCATAACCGTGCCTGTATGCTCAGTCCCATTGATGTCGACATGATAAAAGTGGCTTCGTCGAGGGATATGCAAGACCTCTGCGTCAGGGAGGGCTCTCGGCATCAAATTGGGTGTATAGCATTCAGCAAGCTCAGCGATCTTATAGAGTTCTCTTACTTGCACAGTTGAGCATAAGTCGAAGGCCAAGGAGTAGTACCGCCATACGTCCTGTCGGTGGTTAGTCATTTGCCAAATACAGGCGCCGGCAATAGCCGCGAAGGCTACATGTCGCTCATTTGACGTGAAGCTAGCGTTGAGCATCCAGACGGTACGCTCGTAGCAGTCCAAAAGGTCAGTGAGAACTACCGAGCCCCGGGTAAGAGCGAAAACAGATTGGTTACATTCCTGATAGCGCAGATCTGGCCCAAGGTCAACCCAGTCATTGACAAGCCCAGCTAACATCATATCATCACGCCCGGGTAGTCCAGTGGCATACGACAGGTAATGCCCGAAGCCACCGGAGTCTAGGGCCTTGAAATCTCGCCACATGTCTCGCTCTGTATGAACCCAGGCCGTGTACCCATCTGTTGTATGGTCACGGACCGTGGCCTCATGTTTACGCTTAAGCTCGAAGAAAGCCATAGAACAGAGCATGTGCGACCTGCGGACCCGCAACTCCTCTGGAAGATCCGGCATATCCCAGATAGCTGTGAGCTCCTTGAGCAATTGTGATGGTGACTCTCCCCCGATCGCAGCGGTGTCCAAATTGTACTCGAAGTAAAAGGAATAGCCCAATGTGGCCACATAGTCTTGGCGCCAGTCATCAAAATCCTGCATAAGCATGCTCATCCACCAGGTTCCCAATATGACCGGATAAGCGACGATCCTACCAAGGCCAAACTCATCCATCACTTGGGTATAAGCAGGAGAAGTACAGGGAGCGACCTTTGATTTAGTGCTGCGGCCGTTGTTTGCCCCTTCTCGGGCCCTGCGCAGGATGGCTCCGACAGGATCGTCGCCCACGATGAGCTGTTGAAGCCGGACTCTGGCGGTATGCCTGGCCGATGGGTCCGGGAGTTTCGCACGCAATCTCATGATTTCATAGAGCAAGCTTAAGGCATTTTCTGTCATGTCTACTATACCATGAGACCATGAGCTGAAAGGACCAGCGTCAGAGGTCAGGCTGAGTGCTTCATCGATCCCACGGGATGGTGTATAGGTCCATCCTTCCCGGCGCGAGATAGGCTGGCGTATCCCATAAAGCTCCTCCTTCACCTCAGAAATGTAGTTTCCAAAAGGGCTGTCTTCAATGGATTTGCGAGTCCAAAGTACTTCCAATGGTATAGCACGCTCCTGCCCGGGCCGTCCTGCGTGGACACGTCTGGCCACATCGAGAAGAGGTAAGCCATGCTCATGCTCCTTTTGTCCCTGGCAGCCTTCCGAACCACTCGGTCTGCAGAGGTTCTCTTTGCACAACACAGTCATGAGGTAAAGTAGCGCGCGTATGTGATACGCATGAACTACTTAAATCCTTGGGTACCAATAGAGCCCACGTGAGGTCCAGGAAGTCTCTAAGGAAAGATATTGAGGCGGTAGAAGGTATTAAGTTCGCCCAAAGGCTGTATAAAAGGGAAGTAAGTATGATACTTGGGCAGGTAGAGGACATGCGCAAGGTATTACCTTCTAAAAGCTATTTATATCTAATTATATATATTGCGTCCTAGGGATTTTGGACAGGATCTACTCTCTCCAATTCTCGTATGTAACAGTGCACATTCTCTAACAGAAACCTTAAACTGTAACTTGCATGCCATTTGTAAACAGCACAAGGATAGACAGAGCACATCCTATTTTGGTAGGCGCTAATATTCTTACGCAACAAGAAGTTCAGTGCAGAGAGTGGGCCGTTCCTCTTGAGCATGTGTCTACCCTAACGCTTCATTAATTTATTAATAGCGTGATTCTATCTGCGGAATTGATCCCCTTCATGCCTATATGCTCGACTAGCGGTGTATAGAATATTTGTTATGGGGTGTAATAGAGCTGCTGCTTCGCCTGATGCAGATGCCACGCAGTTCTCGCAATAATTACATTCTAGATAGCCCATTGGTACCCGCCAATCGCTTAGAGAAGCAAGTGTTCCATTGAGTTACAGCATATAGTATATTTTGTTAACGAATATAGTGATAAATCAACGTGTTACTGGATCCAAAAATGAAAAGTGAAACCTGCGATTGACTGGGTCCTCGTGCCATGATAGAACTATGACTGCCTGCATATCGTGTGGTGCGATGAGTTAAGGGAAAGCTGAAATTCAAGCAGGTCGATTACTGTACCACCTCTACAACCCTTTCCAAAACTCGCAGACAGAGGTTGAAATGTGGACCCGCTCCGTTATACACGCTAGTAACATATTTAACACGCTGGTTGACGAGATTTCGCAGCTTGTGTGAGTATTTGCAGGCCGTACCTCCTTGCTTTACTGATAATACAGTTCCAGCACCATGGTACGGGAACTGTTGGGAAGGTAATGCAGCCGGTCTGTCCAATCGTGGCCTGGATTGCTATATTTGTATGGGGCCTCACCGCCACTTGACTCTAGACATTCAACAATGAAATATGACCTGTTATATTATTTGTCTACGGCAAATCCTTTGTAGGGGATGTTTTGAACCTAAGGTCCTAAATAAACAAGCCCGCCCACATCAATACATAGTGAGCTTCCCCATGTAGCGCTCATTTTGCGGTGACAACTCTCTCTGTTCTCTAGAGAAATTCCCAGCAACCTTTAACTGGACAAATTTGATGTCGAGAAGACACGCTTAAATCTTTTGGCCACAAAAGCGCCAAGATGAACAGAATTATCCTTGCAATTATAACGGTGACTAGTGACGAGCTATCTAGAATGCGGTGTATTCCGGTTAACTGAATTCCTTAGGCATCCATGTCGTATCTACTAGCAAAATATTGTGCTGCGAGACGACACCCGCTTTCTAAGTTTCCGGGTCCTCTAATTGCGAAATTCAGTAATGTGAGTATCCTGAAGCTGCAATATATGGACACTTTTCCAGTCAGCTTTCATGATTTCATGTGAGCTAGGCTGAGTTCGTAGATATGGTTCTCCTGGACGTTCCTCCGGGGTCGCCAGCCATACGATATATTAGCTGCGCATGAGAAATATGGTGAGTGCGCGCACTTGAGGGTCAGTGAGAGCAAATTGTTGTTAATATTCATTAGGTCCCGTCGTGCGAATCGCTCCGAATGAACTCTCCTTCAACACTGCTTCCTCTTATGGGGACATATATGGTGCTCGCATAGGACATAAGACATTCGTCAGGTCGAGTATATATGACTCTAGAGAGTACACATTAGACGAACCATCGATTAATTTGGATACCAATCCCGATACAGAGGGGAAGATGCGGAAGTGCCTTCTCCCTGCTTTCTCGGGACGCTCAATGCGTAACTTAGAGTCTGTCATCCTGGAGAGAGTGAACAAAGTCATGGATCAGATTGGTTGTCAAGATGATGGGCCCTGTGGAACTGATCTTAGTTCATGGTTCCGCTTTGTGACAATGGATATTATCGGCCAGCTGACGCTTGGTCACTCGTTCGGCAATGTTGAGAGGAGAGGCCTGGATCCTTGGGGAGCTTCGGTTGAAAACAGTGTAGCATTTGTTCCAATCAAGGATGCAATGGACAGATTTCCTTGGCTGGGTAAAATTATCCGTTGGACTTTCGCACCAATGCTGCAACGATTTATGGAAATCAGGAAGTCCCATGATCAATACATGGTGGATATGATTGAGCAGTGAGTCAGGTATTTGTACTGGTGAGTTGCATACACCCGCTAACCAGGGAAGTAAGGCGACTTAAACGTCCAAGAAATGAAGATCTCGTCTCTCGTGTGGCAGATTGGCAGCTCCAAGAAAATAAGGAAGTTTCGGCGACTTCTATTGCGGCAATTCTGGCTGAAATCCTCATAGCAGGCAGTCATACGTCTTCAGCTACCCTGGCTACCATCTCCATGTACTTGCTCACCAACCATGATGCCCGTAAAAAGTTACAGGCTGAGCTTAACACTGCTTTCAGCAACCCTGATGAAATTACGGGTTCATCCACAGCATCCTTGAAGTATCTGGAAGCTGTTGTAAATGAAGGGCTGAGAATCTACCCACCTATTCCGGTATCACTACCTCGGATTGTACCCAAGGGGGGAGACACAGTAGACGGCCATTTTCTACCTGAAGGGGTATGTATATCCTTAGACTGGCTCTGAATCTTATGTGGATCGCCATTACTAAATCTTTGCACAAGACAATTGTTTCTACATCCCATATGGGATCTTGCCTGTCGTCGGAGAATTTTAGTGACCCTTGGATATTCAAACCCGAGCGATGGCTAGATTCTAGCTGTACCGACAAGTTTAATGCCTGCAAGGTATTTTCCATTGGGCCTCAGTCATGCATCGGACAAAGGTAGGTAGCCAATCTGACCCTGCGAGCAATAACATATCTGACCTGACGCCAGCCTTGCATTGATGGAGATCCGTACTATAATCGCTCATTTATTTTTCCGCTACGAGTTAGATATGGTTGATAAAGACCTGGACTGGCACAAGAAGTCAAGAATAGCGCCAACATGGGTGGTTCCTGAACTTCGCGTGCGAGTGAGGCCGAAGAATTAGTTTATCATCTATATTGGTATTATGGCGCTAAAATGGGGACAATACTTGTGCAGCAATTCCCCCGACCCGCAGCCGGTTTGGGGCGGGTTCGGGTCGGGTCCAGCGGTTAAACCGTACCACTCTAAATATATAAATAACTTTTATAAGAACGATTTATCTAATTTATTATATAAAATAGAATAAGTATATAGTCTTTTAATCTCTTAATAATAATAGAATTAGAAGTAAAACAGTATTTAATACTGTCTAAAAATATAGTTGGCGCTTTAATCCTTTGAAGACCAGTTTTTATAATAGTTATAGTATATTTATTCAACCTGCTCAATATTATTACCCAATATAAATAATATTATACTATATTAATCTACTATATCTAAATAATAGTAAATTTATCGTGTATATTGTTGTCTATAAATATTATAGTAGCTTAATAGTGGGAGTATAAAAAAAGCGCCTTATAATCTATATTTAGGTGTGTACAGCACTTTTCACAACATGTCAAGCCTACGGCCCTAGAAGAGTTGCAAGGGCTGTCCGGTCACTGATGCTGAGAAAACCTTGGGTTTCGGGAACCGAATGGCATGGTGAGATTGGATCCATAGACCATTTTCCAAAACCGCTAATTGACTCTACGAATCATGAATTCCCATGTCCACCAGTGAGCTTCGATAGCATGGAAGACCCCTCCTTCATGGATATCAATTCGGTGGTATTCGACTCTGTTGGCTGTGTTCGAATGCCAAGAAACCATCTGTGTATCCTAAAATAACCACAACTCTATGGTTTGTGCCTCGGAAAGAATCTCTACGAAAGCATTCAGGGCCGTCCAGCGGTTAGTATATTGCTCGCAGCTGACTAGCTTGGCTATGTTCCTCCTCGAACCCGAATGACGTTGACCAACAAATCCATCCATGTGTATTGGTGCGGTATACTATGATCTTCGGTGCTGGCCGCCTGATGCTGGGGCTACTTTGAACATGAATGTAGAATGACATACAAGACCCCGTTATCATCCAAGCCAAACAAGCTCTCAGTGAGTATTTAGCGGCAAGGATATCAAAGCATGGCTTTAGATAAAAGGGTGACAAGTTTCAATCTGCTGCAGGTAGATCCAATAAAAGGCTATGTTGAAGGGTCCAAGCTACCTCTCACTAGGGGACCTGATGCTACCTCGGAGAATTTCATTTGCTGTGGGGCGCAGTCTATAATAATGCAAGGGCGGATTGAAGTTATAAAACTAGTTTTGTGCAATGGTGTGCCAAAAAATGTTATGATCTAACCCCAGTCTTCACTGTAACAAGAACTGACACAAAAAAGTTGTGAAGGCCTTGCTCGTCTTCGGATGTGCTCCATTGCCCACCCGATCTTGCCCATACAGACTACCTACCCTACCGAGTTAACATCATCTGGTGCTGTGAGGAGAGAATATGAAAGACATTGGTTTTTATGCGGGTGGGGAGCACGTACCCCGGAATGGGGGAAATAAGGCCACCACTCAGGCCGGCGATACGATGTAGATCTGCTTGGCAACGCGGCAGGACAGCACAGTCTGGGGCAGCATTTGTTCTAAATTTGACAAGATCTGATACCTCCCATAGCTTGGAAATATCTCTCATACAATTCTGGTGCCAGACATACTTGGACTCTGTACCCGAGCCTCATATATAAATATGGCCTCTCGCCGCCCACTACCCGAACTAAAATAACATCATATCCCAATCTACAAGCGCTAGGTTCATCATATATCTAAATTTTTATTATTCTTTACCAAACATCAGTATTATCAACATGAAGTGGACCGCTATTTTGATCGTTCTCAGTGCTGTCTCTACTCAGGTACAATGCACATTCATCCCATAATGGCTTCGCCGTATCCTAATCAAATTTGTGTGTATAGGCTCTCGAGTCACGCGACTTCGATGGCAAGGTCACTTGCGGTGGTGGCCTGCCCGCCGATTATAAAGCAATCAAGGGTGGTATCGATTATCTGAACGGCGTTGGTGGCACACCGGTGGAAGACCCGAATAAGTGTGGCCGGGTGAGCTGCTCCTATAATTCCGCCATCTACATGTGTAACTGGGTAAGTCAATCACTAGTTGTCGTACTTGACGAGCTCTGACAAGATACCTAGACCAATGAGAAACAAGCTCTCAAATCATTTGCCACGCTTGCCTCTGGTGCACAAGCAATTATCGATAAATGTACGAATGACCTAGGTGTTGTTGGGAAGGTCGAGGCTCCAAATGGATGGGGTGTGGAGGTTGCCTATGCTAGCTGTTAGATGAGACTGCCACGGACGGTTTTCGACCCCAATTCATAGTCCGAAACTTCCTTTGAAGGACTATCAAGACTGCTAGTCCATACTGTATAATTCAGGTCTTATGATGTGTCGTATCGGCTGCTCGTACTAGGAAGGCCGAGTATTATGATGGAAACAAAATATTTGACTCTGCAAGATATATCTCCAGCGCACTATGTGTTCCATGATAATATTATTACTGTGAGTGTGATGATCATAAGTCATTTTGATGTGATTGACAAGTATTAAAATAGATGATTATGGACAACTTGATAAATAACTAGAAATAACATGAGATAAATCTTCGAAAGTAAGGTCATTCTATGTTCCCCACTAACTCCCAACCTCTCTCCATATTCGAACCTTCAACTGGACCACGACCATGGCAACGGCTCAGGGTCATCGGCGTTTTGTCTTTTTGGTGCTCACAAATGGAGCAGATGGACGTGAGCGTTTCTTTTGATTAGGACTGGAGTCACTATCCGCTACACCATATAGAAGGCTCGTACTGTGCTCATTGATGTACTGAGTGATAGCCTGAATCCTGTCACGTCCCTTCAACATTTTGTAGTGATTGTCGCAATCAACCTTATTCATGACAATATTGGGACATTGATTCTTCCACCACGCAGCTGTGCCATCCTGGAAACGCTCAGGGAGGCCGAGGTAAAGACATCTTCCCTGGTATAAAGCAGGCCTGGCGGAGTGCTGAAGGACCCGGATGTGACGGTCAAAGTGTTCTCGGAACGGAGCAAGATCTTCTGGCTCAACGTCTGACATTCCGAGGGAGTTTCGGATGATTTCTTCGTCTGAGTTGCCAGCCGACGTGCTATTGATAGGTTCATAGGTTCCCGGATCCAGTAAGACGACAGATGCGCTGTGACTTCCGTAACGTGTCCCCCATAGCTGTGCCATTTCGAACGCGATCAACCCTCCGACGGAATATCCACCAAAGATGACAGGCTCACCACGGATCAAATGAGGCTTGAGATTGATCAGATATGAACTGGCCCATTCCGCCAATGTCGCCGGACAAGAATCTGTACCAAAGAACGGATCGTCGACGAGAATAACATTGAGGCGGCGATCCAGTAGAGGTACAAGCGGCTCGAAGATAGTTGACTGCGCCAAGAATGGATGGATAAGAACAATAGTTCCTCTACCTCCCCGGTCATGGACGTGCAGATTGCCCGCGATACGACCACTTTTTGTTCTATCACGAATCTTAGCTGCTTGGACCTGGATAGTTGAGGATGGAGCGACATCTGCCATGTCTACACGCAGTCCGGCTCGTCGAAGTAGGGCCAACAAGGTGATCGACCGAATGGAGTCGCCACCCAACTTAGAGAAGGGCATGGTTATATCCACCCGATCTTCCTTTATTCCCAATACCTTAGCCCAGACTGTTGCGATTGTGGCCTCAAGAGTCCCCGGTATGGCTGGAACAAGAACCTGCCTTCCAGCCGATACATCTGCCATGCACTGCTCATAGGCTGCATTTGCCATTTTCTGAATTGCTAGCTTGTTCGTTTTGCCATGTGCTGTTCGAGGCAACGGCCCCTCCGGAAGTAAGACATGCGCAGGTACCATATAATCCGGGACGCTGCGCGAAATGTGGTCCTTTATCGAGGTCATAAAATCGTCCCCATTAATCGAGGGTGACTGGCTTAGTTCGACAAAGGCTATTAGAGCCTCAGAGTCATTGTTTATGGCCTTGGCTACCGCACACGCTGTCACCGCAGGATGAGTTTGGGCAACTGACTCCACTTCGTTAATATCAATTCGCAGACCCCGAAGCTTCACTTGACCATCTTCCCGGTCGAGATACTCAAGATTACCATCACAGTGGAATCTGCCCAGATCGCCCGTCCGGAACATCCTTCCCTCGCGCGACGGGGCGAATGGATCGGGCGTAAACCGACATGCTGTTAGGTCGGGCTGGCCGAGGTATCCGCGCGCAACCTGTGGTCCTCCAATGCATATTTCTCCAATGGCACCGATGGGTACTGGCTCCTCCGTCCCAGGCCGTAGGATGTATATACGGCAACCCCCAGTGGGGGATCCAATCGGAAGGTATGCTCTGGCACGCCCACTCTCGGCACCTGGTCCTTGTAGCTGACATGCTGTTGCTTCAATAGTTGTTTCGCTTGGACCATAGCCGTTCCACACGGTGAGCTCCACAGGTGTCCTACGGAGGAAGCTCGCACGAAACGGCTCACCTCCGAAAACTAGGTTGCGGAGATGCGGCAATTGCCTACTACCCTCACGAAGATCGTCGGGCAATAGACCACCGAGTGTAGGGGTCAATGCCAGGTGTGTAATGTTCATATTATCAAGCCAGGTATTGAGTTGCGACAGCATATTGCTACGTCTCACCAGGGAAAAGCGACCACCCTTACATAGTGTCGCGAACAGATCACCCATCGAAGCATCGAATGTATATGCCAAGAATGAAAGCCGGTTGGAAGTCCATGAACAGTCGACACTTCCTTCCTCGGACATTGTAAAAGCTGTTAGATTTCGATGCTCGACCATAACTCCCTTTGGCACGCCCGTAGATCCTGAGGTGAACAGAATATAAGCTAGACTGTTCAGAGAGGTAGGTCGGCTGCCTCCGGATACTGGTCCGCCAGACTGCCTCAGATCGCCTATCGTATAGGCAACAGCTCCTGTCGCGTTGGTCAGGCTGCTGATCTTCTCGCTACCGTTGATGCCATCCCATATCAAAATTGGTGGTTGTGTAAGCTCACAGATTTCCTGAAGCCGCTTGATCGGATAGTTCATATCTAACGGAATGAAAGCTGCTCCGGCCTTCAGAATAGCTACAATCACGACCACCATATCCAAAGACTTGTCAAAAGCGATTGGAATCAATGGCTGATTGTCAACGTCAGTCATCCTGTTCTCAAGTATGCGTTCGATACTACCAGCAAGAATAGTCGCAGAATCCAACAGCTGTCGATATGTGAGGAACCGATCCTGCTCAAACTGAAGGGCTATCTTCTCCGGGGCCTTCTCTGCCTGTTGACTGATAATATCGATTACAGTTCGATGGGGGTCGTTGGCCATGACATCCTGTTTACTTGCTAGCTGCTGCAATTTCGCTCTTTCATTGGCACTGATCATAAGTCTGGCGTCAATTTGTTTGTGTACGGCCTTTCGTGCAATTGATTGATCGGCAATGAGACTGAGCGCATCAATAACATGTTGAATTACCCAGTCGATATCTCCCGGCGGAAGTATAACGGGATCAAATACACATCTGATTGAAAGGTGGCCAGTTGTGGAATGGCAAGACACTTCAAATACCAAAGGGAAGTCCACACGGCCTTGTTCAGATTGGGATATGGTGAAACCATTTGTCTCTGGGCCCGCTTCCTGGTAAACGAATAGGACTTGGAACGGTAGTAGATCGGGATTTTCACTTGATAGCCTAATAGACTCGAGACCAATTTGCTGATAGTGCATAGTATCCAAGTATGTGTCTCGACAAAGCTTGAGCAGAGCATGTAGTGATATTCTTCGAGACTGCGTACTATCATAACTTTGAAACGTGTCCTGCTTTGCCATGTTAATCCTGACGGGGTGCGTAGCAATACAAGGACCAGCCACAAAGCCGGTGTGATATCTACCACTTGACACCTCACCCAGGATCACATCATCTGAATTGCTATGTTCTGCTATGGCTAAAGCCAAGGCTGCCCTTGCCATTGCAGCTGGTGTAATCTGGAATCTCTTCGCAATTTTGCGAGCGTCGCCTGCCCACTCACCAATCTTGATCTCGGGGGTTCGATCTACTGCCATAGGACCCTTAAGACCATTGGCTACAGGCCATGTGGCACTCATACCCCCTTTTAGGTAGTCCCTCCAGAAGGCGGAAGCTTTATGAGGGTCACCGTCCTGTAGTGTGCGTACAAACGTTGAGAAAGAGACCCGATCCTTGTGGGAACTCTTGAACAATGTGCTACCCTCTTTGTAAATCCGGACCAGGCCTTGGATAATTGAAGAGAGGTATTGCCCGTCATACAAAGCGTGATGAATTTTGAGCTTGAGACTCCATCGACTTGAGCCTCTCTCTCCATCCAATTCCAATGACAGTGGTATCTTGCCCATATCTCTGTGCGATTGAATGTCCACGTTGCGTCCTTTTCCGCCCTGAATTGTGGCAACTCTTTGAACCTCAACAGAGCTATCACGAAAGACTGCCTGCAAGAAAGAACGGCCACAGACACCTTGCTGTCTTGACGCATCGATACTAGGTAGGAATGCTGTGCGGAGCATCTCTTCCCTTTTAACAGTGATTCTCCAAGCAGCAGACAATGCCTCCAGGTCGAGGGCAGAATTTATTGTCACTTGCACAACCGCCTGATATGCTGAGCGGCCCTCAAGAATAATATCGCTTGTAAGGACACCCTCCTGGAAAGGGGTGCATGGCATTACCATCTCTATGTCTCCATCGCGTAGTCCAGCTTCCCTGACTGCTTCTCGCCAACCCACAACTTCAATCGGGGCAAGGTCTGTGAGTCCGTGCGGTGCTCCGACCGTGGGTTTATTCATTTCACCGTCCCTCTGCGACGATATTTTCCTGGCGAGCTGTGCGGGAGTTGGATAATCAAATAAATCTCGGACATTTAGAACTGACCCGAGTCGACCAATAATTTTGGATACCGCTCTCGTCGCCATCAGAGAGTGTCCGCCGAGATTGAAGAAATTATCCATAACGCCAACGTCTGTCCCAAGGATATGGGCGAATTCCTCGCAAAGAGTCTGTTCCAAGTCGTCTCTGGGTGCCACATACTCTCTTTCTATCTCATCTACCGATGGAGAAATAGTAACTGTCATTTGTGCCAGTCGCTTTCTATCCACCTTGCCACTATGGTTTATAGGTAGCTGATCGAGGACCTTAATGATAGAGGGTACCATGTATGAAGGAAGTCGTTGCTGCAACCCTTCTCTCAAGGTCTGTTCAATGGGCTTCCGTAGTCCAGGCAGCATTGGATTGTTTATGAATGTATCAGCGTGGCGGCCGTCGTGGTCTGTTGGAAACTGGAATGCTGCCCGTCCCTGACTTTGTTCTGGATGAATGCGATGGAAAATCGCGTCGAAACCGCCAACCTGTGAAAATTGTCGAGCCCAGCTTACCTCTACGCGAAATCCTGTAGTGGAAGCTATGTCTATCAGATCAATGACCGAGAGTGATTTGCGCTTGTGGGCCTCGTCGCGAATAGATGCTATTCCTTGCCAATTCTCTGGCTCATTCTCAAGTGCGTCAAGGACGACTCTTTCAACCACCGTCTTTTGGTGAGGGATATTCGCCACAGCTACGACATCGGTATCGTCGGTTCTTTTGCTAAGAATATCGATGAGGGAAGCCTGATCCAATCCTTCCGAGACAAAGTCAATCCACTTGTGGCTCTCGACGGTATAAATAGAGAGTGGATGATCTCCATAAACAGTATGGATGACAGCCGAATAGCGATAACAGCTCAGTTCATTGGTGGCTCGCATCTTCTTAGGTAGAATTTCAACATGCCTGATGAGGCCGGGAAATCGTTGAGGCAAAGCAGTAAAGAAGCCTGGGTCGACAAGTAACTCTGTCTCACATTCTACAGTCTCAGCCATAATCTTGCGGATCGCGCTGGGCTCAGCCTTGTCCTCAAGAATGTGTAAAGCCTTGGACACTTGAAATTGGCTATACAAGGCGTAGGAGCGCATATCGCCAAAAAACAGAGTTTTCGCCTTGTGCGCTTTCAGAAGATCGCCTATTGTTCGAGCAAGATAATCTCCGCCTGGGAAGTACTGGGCGACCGAGTTGACCACTACAAGATCTGCCTGCGTGGTGCAAAACTCTGCTAGCTTGCCCACATCTGCCGCTGTCCCGGTATGCAGTTGAACCTTGTCTTTCAGGTCGCCACGATGATCATGGATGGTCTTTCGCACAAAGTCAACAATTGGCTGCGCAGGCTCTAGACCCACGTAGCTCCTCAAGCTCCGTGGTATATTGAACAAGATCATTCCAGAACCTGTCCCTACCTCCAAGACATTGCCAGGGGTGCGGCCATCTAACAGAGTTGAAATGGTGTCATCCAGCCATTCATTCATCTCCCCTTTGTCAATGTTAGTTCCGTCGTACATCGACGTCCAACCGGCAAAGTCGCGGCCAACTTGATGACTCTGAATCCCAACATCATACACGGCTGTGCTGAAGATCTCCTTCCATCCTTCCTCTTGCTGCTGCTCATCATTGTGTTCCTTATCTTCGGTATTTCGCTCCTCTCTCACAAAAGCAACCAGACGAGGATCATGCTCAGCATCGTTTCGCTGCAAGACAACAACCGCTTCGGCCAATCTTCCTTGATCCAATAGAGCCTGCTCTATCTCGCCTAGCTCCACCCGATGTCCTCGGATTTTGACCTGGTCATTGAGTCGGCCGAAATATTCGAGCTCACCATCAACTGGGCGATACCGGACACGGTCTCCGGTGCGATACGCCCTAATCGAGCGCCCGTTGATCGTGACAGTGATGAACAACCCAGTATTCCGTTTAGGATCTGTATAGCCCCGTGCAAGCCCATCACCAACCACAACAAGCTCACCCATCACTCCTGGTGGAACAGGGCGTAGCTCTTGGTCCATGACGTATGCCCCCGAGTTCTTAATGGCTCGGCCAATTGGTACGCCATTGAAACATTCACTGTCCTTTGATATGCGATAAGCTGTACTGACGATGGTGTTTTCCGTTGGCCCATATGCGTTTATCACGCTCGATGCAACTAGGGCCCGTGCCATGGACATGTCTTTAGGGTCTGCTCGGTCACCACCCACAATTAACGTATCGAGCTGTGCAACGACACCCGGTGATTGGGAAAGCACCTGCTTCAGCATAGCGGGTGTGAGCACAGCGCATTGGACGTGCGCTTCGTGGAAAGCTTCCTCTAGAGCAGTATAATCCAGGACCGTCATAGCATCTATACAGATAATCGTTCCACCATTGAGGAGCGGAGTAAAGATCTCCAGAACCGAAGGATCAAACGCAATGCTGATCAGATGAGCCCACGTCTTGCCACAATCGTCCTCGTTCACGGTGTTGCCATGTTTCATACGTGACACCATGGCTCTATGCTCAATCATAACGCCCTTCGGTTGACCAGTCGAGCCAGACGTGAAGATAACATACGCTAGACTGCTGGCCGAAGGGGGCGCGATAGGGTCCAAAGGAGGTATATCGTTCGCCTCCATTATACAGGAGATGGGCATTATTTTAACATCTTTAAGCGCAATGACTGGAGTTCGAACACCGGGACCAACCAAGATAAGTCGAGGACCTTGAAGGGAGGCCATGATAACCTCAATCCTAGCATCGGGGACTCTTTCATCCAAGGGCAAATACGCCATGTTGGCCTTCAAGATTCCCATAAACGTGGTAATTGTTTGGCATGACCGCTGGGAAAACACAGCAACAATTGTTTCAGCCGGCAATCCCTGCCCTACAAGCCAGTGACAAATCCTATCGGATTGCTGGTCAAGCTCAGCATAGTTTAGTTGGCAGGACGAGTCCTTGACCGCCACTGCTCTGGGAGAGGCAGCGACCTGCTGGCCAAAGAGTTCGACTACACTTAGTTCTTTCGGGTAGTCAGTGGACGGAGTTCGGACTATGTCCACATCTTGAAAAGTCGACGGTGCTTGCATGAGTGGTATAACATCAATCTTTGTATTAGGGCTTTGCACGCCATATTGGAGGATACCCATAAAGACTGATGATATTGCTTGGATTGTCTCAGAGTGAAAGAGATCAGTGGCATACATGATCTCACCTGCGAGGCCATCGGCATGCTGATAGAAGTGAACCTCTAGATCGAACCTGGTAGCATATGTGACATTGATTCTTTCAGTGTGGAGCCCTTCAAGGGAGATCTGATCAAAGCCCTCCGGGTGTACAGCGAATACTGTCTGGACCAATGGGTTACGATCCGTGGCTCTTGTGGGTTGCAGCTCTGAGACAATATCCTCGAAGGGGACCTCCTCATTATCGAAAGCCGCGGTTACGGTATCCTTGACATGCTTTGTCAATGTATCGAATGAATCAGTTTCCGATATATGAATCCTTATGCATTGCACATTGACAAACAACCCGATTATGCCTTCGTGCTCCGCTCTACTCCGGTTCGTTATTGGTGTCCCAACAGTCGCATCCTCAGTCCCACAGAGACGATAATGAGCGGCTCGGAAAGCCGCCAGTAGAGGGACAAATGGTGTTACCTGATAGCTCTGGCAAAAGCTTCGCAGCTGGCGATATAGTTCTCCTGCAATGTTCACTGTTCTGACCTCAGCATTCCCTGACGGGCTGGACGGTCGTGGCTTGTCACAGAGAAACTCAGCAGGCTGGCTACCTTGTAACTGTTCAGACCAGTACTTCAGCTGATGGCGGTGCTTAGCAAGTTGCTCGCCCTGCCGCTGCCAGACAGAATAGGCAGAATATTGCAACGGGAGTGATGGCAATTGCGTCACTGGGTCACTGCCCCTGATAGCCGCAGCGTACAGAACCGCTAGCTCCCTCATCATGATACCCATCGACCAGCCATCTCCTATGATATGATGTATAACGATCGATATGACATGGTTCTCTGGATCCATCCGAAAGACTGATGGTCTCCATCCAGGCTCTTGAGCAAGGTCAAAAGGAGTGGACTGCTCCTTTAGGAGTGCCTTGCGAACCGTCTGCTTCCCATTGTGTGCATGTATGTCTGTTACACGAAGTGGCTTGTGTTGAAATGGATGAACCACCTGAACAGTTACTCCGTTTCTTTGCTCGAATGTTGTTCGAAGGGTGTCATGCCGCTGTTCAAGGGCAAGGAAGGCCGCTTCCAACGCATCTAAGCGAAGCGGGCCTCGAGCTCGGAAAGCAAAAATCATCAGATACCAGCTCAAGTTTTGGTGTAACTGGTCCAGGAACCATAGACGTGATTGAGCAAAGGATAGCTCCACAGGTTCTGACCCTTGGACTAGCCTCGGCTTCCCTGCTTCTGTTGCTTTGGATAGTTCACTTGATTGACGAATCCGGGCACACAATGAACGAGGAGTTGGAAATTGCAAGACTTCTCGGAAGGTGATTCCACAATTCAGGTCGTGGTTGATTCTTGTGGCGGCTCGGATGGCAGTGATGGAATGTCCTCCCATATTCAGAAGGCTGTCGTCGACACCCACTGAACAGGACAGCACATCACCAAATATTGCACACACAACCTTCTCCAACTCGCTCTGGGGCTCAGACTGGCTGGTCTTTGATGGTTGCTCTTCGTTCTTAATCAGATTCTTTGCGCGACATGACAGCTCGCGTCGATCAACCTTGCCATTCATGGTCTGAGGTAGATGCTCATTCACCTGGAAGATAAAGGTTGGCACCATGTACTCTGGCAACGCTTTAGCAACCTTAGACCTGAGTTCCTCCGTGATCTGGCTCCACTTAAGCTTTCCTAAAGCCACGATGTGCTCATTTGTTGCAGACCTTGCATGCAACTCGACGAAGGCCACCAAGCAGCCGCCGTCAGATGTGTCAGCCTTAACAACTGCACAGGCCCTCACTCCACTATGCGTTGCAAGTATTGATTCAACCTCCCCCACCTCTATCCTTTGGCCTCGGAGTTTGATCTGACTGTCAATGCGCCCAATGTAATCGAGCGTCCCGTCGGGCAAAAGCCGACCCAAGTCTCCCGTTCTATATACTCTTTCAGAGTCAGGGAAGGGGCTTGATTGGAATTTCGAGGCTGAGAGTCCTTGATCTCCCAGATAGCCTCGTGTGACTTGTGGCCCTCCTATTAGGATCTCCCCAACCTCCCCAACAGCCACTTGCTGGAAAGTCTGGGGCACTACAACATAGATCCGACTTTCTCCGTAAGGTAGCCCGATCGGGACTTTCTCCAGGGATTGGTCGGTCTGATTTGTGCTATAGATGGTTGCAAGGAGTGTAGTTTCGCTGGGACCGTATGCGTTGAATATATGACATTCTTCGGGTTTATCTTGTAAGAAGGATGGGTGGAACACTTCTCCACCAACAGTAAGAACACGCAGATAGGCTGGAATCTGTCCCTGTAGGGTGTTCGCCACTGCAGGTGTTGTGAAAAGATGTGTTACGCTGGTCCTCTCCAACCACCGGGCCAGTGAGGATAGCAAGTCCGTTGTGGAACCAAGTACAAGTCGTCCTCCCCATCCTAGCGTGCCGAAGATATCTGCTATTGCAATGTCAAATGTGGGGTTGGTCAACTGCAACTGACAAGCAGTCCAGTCTCCCATAAACCCAGGCACTTTGGTACGTATAACTGCCGCGATATTGCGATGCTCGATCATGATCCCTTTCGGCACTCCAGTCGTCCCTGAGGTTAGATGAACGTATGCCAGTGAGGACGCCGAAAAGCTTTCTTTTCTTTTAACAAGCGCACGTTGGCTTAGGTGGGGATTCTGCTCATTGAGAAGATTGCCTAGAGTGAACATTGATGCACCTCTCTTGTGGGAGATATCTCTCAGCCTTTCCGTGCCGGTCGTGTTGCCATATAAGACAATGCTTGTCTTGCACAGCTGTAGTATATGTGCAATTCGCTCAGCTGGATAATTAACATCAATGACGACATAAGCTAAACCAGCTTTCAGAATCGACAGGATGGCTATGATCATATCAATGCTCTTTTCGAACCAGATTGCAACCACCTCCTCGTACCCAGCTGGTCGTGGGCATAAACGGCCGATCTGGTACGCAAGGGCGCCTGCCATCTCATCGCATCGTAGGTTAAGGTCGGCGTAGGTCATGTACTGGGAATGCTCGTATTGTAGGGCAATCTTTTGTGGCGTTCGCTTTGCTTGGAGCTCAAATATTTCATGGACTCCAAGCTCGAATTCATTATTGAAATTAGTCAAACGGTGGAGTTGTTCCTGTGGTATAGCGTCGGTTGCGTCTCGCTTGACATTGTTGAGAAGTGGATCACCGTGCGAGCTCTGATAATCAAAGGTATAATTCGATAGGTTGGCGTGGTTTTCTTGCAGCCATTGCAAATACCCACCAAATGTTCCCAGGAGTCTAGTTATATAATCGTCCGTATATTTGTTCCGATGATAACGTATGGTGACATGGAAGAATCCATCTCTCGGTGGCAATAGCTCGACGGCCAAAGGAATGTCAGTTTTTGCCTCTCGCCAATCCCATAGCCAATCGCCAACTCCGTTTGAAGGATACGACATGTCTGTCTGGCAAACAAGACTGACATCGATATTATGGGCTAGCTCCGGTAAAAGTGATTTGAGCTGACCAACAGAAAACCCATGTTCAACATCGTGGGTTGACTTCAGTGACTGCGCAGCATCTGATAACGGAGTATTTCTTGGAAACCGGGCATGCCGAATTTGAGGAGCCAATAGAGGACCGAGGACCTCTTGATGCTGCTGTGAAAGAGCCTTTCGACCTGACATGATCTCCAGGAACACTGTCTCACTGACGTCCTGACACGAGCACAATGCCATCGATAGGGCCAATCTTGCTATCCAGGCGGGAACGGCAGCTCTGGCAGCATAAGGGGAAAACCTCGTTTCGATGCGGCTGGTTTGCTCGGCGTGCCGGAAGTTCTCAGTCGATCGCTGGCCAGGCTCCATATTTTGAAGGTTAGGTTTGACTTGCACTGCCGCAAACTGCTCCTTGATTCGAGCGCGAGTATCATCATTACACCGTTTGGCCAGGGCTTTGTTGGCTGCAAAGATGTCGGATTGCGGTACAACAGACGCTGGGGAGTCTAGCTCATTTTGAATCTCAAGTAGTAGCTGACGTGCCGAGGTTCCGTCTAGTATTGCGTGGTGGAAGCTCAGAGTCAATCGTGACCCTTGTTGATTGGACGATTGCGAAAGAGAGATTCTCCATGGCAATTGCCCGGACCACTCTACACCGGCTGAAAAGGGCGATCCTATCATGTAGAATTCCACATTGGTATTCTGGGCGTCGTACCCAATGAAGGTGCCCATCTTGAGAAGGTATTTCGTATCGAGAACCACAAGACGCACCATGGTTGACTTTGTGCTGTTGCCGTTATCGTCCCAACAAAACAATGACCGCAAGATGGCGTGTTTTCCTATCAATCTCTGCAAGGCATGGGACAGCTGAGTGGCCTGGATCTTCTGAGTCGTGGTGAAATGATATGTTTCCAGATAGACCTGGTGGTCCACGTCCATCATTGTCGCAAGAATCATCTCTTCTTGCAACTTAGAGGCCGCATGTGCCGTTTGGATATAGTCAAGGGGTATTTTAGCATGTTGAATCGAGTCGGCAATAGTATCCATAGCAAACGTAGGCTGTAGTGCCTCTCTCTCAGGGTCTAGACTACCCATGGTGAAATGGATTAATGATGGTATCTTTATCAACCTCCGTGGTGGGCTTTAGAGGGGTAAATCAATAATTGCGGAAGATACCAGTCAAATGTCCTGATATGAGAAGATGCGGAAAGAATGCCAGTACTCAGAAATATCCCTTTTTAAATCTAGTTTGGCGCTTGGGGTGGCTGTCCGCCCTTCCCAGTCGATACGAGCATGTAGCCCACATGTTTCATGTTGAGTTTCTTCTATTCGCCAGTTTCTAATGGACGAGCTACTTACTGTCCAGTTCAGCCCTGGGGTGGTGATCCTCCCAATAGATCAGAAGTACCTTCAATGACTATACTCCACTTTGTTGAGCCAGGGAACTCGTGGCTCCCAGCTCCATAGGTCTTGCATACCGTGGGAACACCGAACAGATACGATAGAAGATGTATTTGATTGTTACAATAATATTCACGATGTCCTTTAGCAAAGTCCCAGTATCTCTAGAATATACGGTGTCTATGATTCTAGTGCCGGCATTCTCTCACAATGACTCTGTAAAGTGAGGACAAACAGCCATTTCTTTCAAAGACTACATTTCTACTCTCTCTGGATGAATAAGTATGCGAGGAGCAAATCTTTTTTTATTTTTACTTTACTTTTTTTTAAACAAGAGAGAAACAAATGAGATTTACGTAGTAATAGGTTTGCACGGTCCAGGCCGCAGACCCACACCGAACCCAGCCGTGGTTCAGGATCTGCACCATCCCGCACGAGTTGCATGGTTGCGCCTTAATCTTACCTGACCCACTGATCCTCGCTAGGAGACTGGCAATGCCCAAAATTGGTTTTCCGTACACCGCCCAAAGCTAACACAGCTCTTTCTACGCCACAAATACTTGGCCGGTAAACGAGAGCCATACATCGGCTTCAGCTTCTCAAATTGCTGTATGTACTAAGTTCCTAGTGAGCTTTGGGTTCCATCTAATGTCGATCAGCTCAGCGGAATGACAGCGTGTTCACAGCTGAATCATGTATGTGTGAATGCGCTATTGAACCTTCTTGACTGAAACCCGACAACCTCGCTTAGCTGGCATGTATGCGGTTCTGTGAATCACGTCGTTAATAAGCTGCATGCAGATGTGCTATTTTCTTCGCAGAAAATCAAATAAAATTCCGGTGGGTGTTAGTGGTTAGTCCTATTAGCTTCCATAAGCTAACCTCAACAATTCTTATACGTCAACTTCTAGCCCCAATTTAAGATGAACAATAGTATAAATGACTCTCACGACGTATTTACAGATCTATTCAAGTATGGTCGGATATCCCTCAATTAAGCTACTTGGATTCAACATCCTTCTTTCGCCAACGGCTCAAGCTACACATTGCGCAACAGTCAAGTATAACAATGCCTACTCTGTCGGGATACTATACCTCTTTGTCGGGGCGAACCCTAACCATCAATGAACGGGATGAGCTCATTCTTCTCCCCAGAGGGAAAGAGCTAAATGAGCAGACTAAGCTCCGTGCGGACGGAGAGTTCTGGCTGTGCCGTGACGATGGTGTAAGTAATCACAACTGCATCCTAACCAGTCGCTACATACAGACTCTAAAAAATACGATCTAATAGAAGCTCGGCAAATTCGGCAATCCAACCAAAGTAAGTTGCTTTTGTCCCTGGCACCCGATCTACACTGACATGACCCTTCTTGGACCCATATCTGACCCTCAACAGGCCATCTTACATATCAACGGACAAGGTTATCATATCTGGGTGGAGCCGCGTGGCTTCAGCAATGGAATGACCGAGGTAAGCTATTCGATCATGATTCAGCCGACGTGTATGTCCCGCCCGATGTCTATATTTGCTAATCACGGGGCTTGCCCTCCAGTACGGGCTAGTACCTATTCTACCGCACCACGAATATAGCAACACATTCCTGGCGGTCAATGAGCTCGACCAACTAGATGTCGTCGGGCAATGGGGGGCTGAGGCAAAATTCCGCTGCTTTGAATAGGGCAGTAAACTCGTATCGTGAGCTTCCTCGCTCTTTGCTTCTGCCCGAAAATCTGAACGCGTTACATAATATGAAATCTTAGAAGGATTGCTATTCTCTCTAAGCTGCAGCTGGCCAATTTACACCGCTACGCTACTGAAATCCTCTTTCTCAAACAATACCGGTATATCATGGTATATATCTCATGTAGTTCAGTAGATATGACCAACCTCATAGATACAAAAGCATGCAATGGCATACGTGTAGCGAGATATATCAGATGTCGTATGCATGGCTCAACGCTGCGCGTCATTTATGTTTTTCTTGCCTAATTGGTATATATGCAGGGTAGAGGTGAATGGAAATAAGAAAGCCGAGTTCGTAAATTTAAGAACAATCCAGATTTAATTCATTCCTCCCTACAACTGGATTTAGTTTCCTGAGCTACTTTGTGGGTGCTTGCAAGGCCAATACCCGAAGTGAGGGATTGCTGGTGGCCCTGATCTGCCTCATCAGCACCACTAACAGTAATAGATCTGCATATCCACATACCAACTTCCTAATTGGACAATTGTTGATGACCTATCGAACACAAGTCACTGTCCGCAGATTTCCGCTGGCACTCTGAGATCCACTTCAGGAACATCCGCTCCGAGTTTTTCATTGCTTTTTCATCCAGCATAACCAATACTATTGTAAGACCAGCGGGTCGTGTGGAGACAAGATCGCCCACGCGAATCTAGTACTCAGTTAACTCGGTGAGCCCCATATCCCGATTCGTACCACGATGAACCACGTCGATCTCCCGGGGAAAGTGTCGGAAAGTCCTGGGTACGCATCAGTCTGGCACTTGCACCTGTGCCTGCTAGGGCTATGCACGAGGTTAGCTGCTGGAGCCGTAGATCGTTGTTACTCAGCTAAGAATTAGTCCTTCTTCGAGGTTGGCATCCACCCAATAGTACACGTGTGAATGAATTCTCGAGGTTATTGTCTAGAAGGTATCCTCCTCGTGTTAAGGGAAGGGTAAGGATAACAAGTTTAAGTTTTTATTCATTTTTGCTTTTTCTTCTTTTTTTTCTTTTCTTTTTCTTTTCTTTTCTTTTTCTTTTCTTTTCTTTTTCTTTTCTTTTCTTTTTCTTTTCTCCCCTTTTCCCCCTCCGATGAATACAAAGGCACCTGGATAGATTGCTTTGTATGACTGGCGAGCTATGATAAATGTACGCAATCGTGCTGAATGAAGCGTGATGACTACTGCAGATTCCATTCTTCTCGCTGTGGATCATAATTCTAGTGGGTCTATACGAGGGTTCGTGTTGTTCGTGGCTGAATTGTTTCAATAAACTGCATCCCTTCGGCGATCCAGACCCCTAAACCCCTACCTAGAAGTTTGGAGTGACGTGGCCCCTTCGTATCCTATGATCAGAGAGTGAGAACATGATTCAAAGTAAGGTGCCTTTGAAGCACCTCATTAGTACGAACTCTGTCGTATTAGAAAGACTACGAGCCGACCAGCCCAGACCCACAAGATCCCCGAGATCAGCACAGCAAGCGAGGTCGGGAACATCCGCGGGATCAGCGATCTTAGCGAAATCAAAATCGGTGAGATCAGCGGTTGTTCACATACTCAGATGCGCTGGCGGACTCTTCGGCTCCGAGTTGTTAGTGTTAAGTGGATATTATGTGGGTCTTCTGGCTCTAGGCCGGAGATCCTCATTCAGGTAGACTAGTGTAGTGACAATTGGATGTCTGTCTTGGGGCATCCACCTGGCTAATTTAAACACACTCCCAATGTGACTTTCTCTCACCACTGCCCAACACACATCACTCATATTGGTGTTTCCTCAGTCATCATTCTGTTTTAAACAAGCATGGGGTTCTTCCACAGTGCCCTCTCCCTCCTTATGGGTGCATTTTCACAAACCATGGCACAGATTGCGCCTCCACAGATGGAAGGCCGTATAGATGTCTCCAAGTATAACCCATCTGATGTCATTACTCGCGATGTCTGCATCATCGGCGGCGGACCAGCAGGCACCCACGCTGCCATTCGCCTACGTCAGCACAACAAAAGCGTGGTGGTCTTAGAGAAACAGGACCGCCTCGGGGGCCAGACAAACACTTACATCGATCCCGAGTCCGGTCGGGCCGTTGACTACGGCGTCACCTACTTCCAGAACCTGTCATCTGTCCGAGAAATGTTCGAGCACTTTGAAATCCCTTTGACGAAAGCTGTCTTCGATTACAAGATGCACATGTTTGACTTCCGCACGGGAACGCCAGTCCAGGACTCCTCGAAGGCGGAAATGGCAGCCTTTACGGAGAAATATATGGCCCAGTTGGCCAAATATCCCTATCTGAAGACTGGGTTCGATCTACCGGATCCAGTGCCGGAGGATCTGCTTCTTCCATTCGGAGAATTCGTGCGAAAGTATGATATGATGCCAGCGGTCGGCCAAATGGGCGGGTGGATCAACGCACTGGGCGATTGGCAAAATATGCCCACACTGTACATCATGAAGTACATGTGTGCTGACATCATGAACGGGGTAAAGACTGGATTCGTTCGCCCAGCCGATCATAATAACAGTGCCATATACGATGCCGCCCGTAAAGAGCTAGGAGAACATGCACTGCTGAATAGCAAAGTGGTGCAGATGAATCGAGACGACTCCAATGATTGGGTCTACATGGAAGTGCAGTCTGGCTCACAGACAAGGCTTATCCGCGCGAAGAAGATTATTGTCGCCTTTCCACCTCACCTGGATAACTTTGGAGGGTTCGATGTCAGCCTCAAGGAGAAGGAGCTTTTCTCTCAATTCCAAAACATTTACTTCTACCCCGCATTGGTCCGCATCCAGGGCATTCCCGATGGTGTCTGTTACATAAACCGAGGCGCGGATCACCCGTTCCTACGTCCCCAGCTACCTGGCATACTGATGATGAGAACAAGCGACGTGCAGGGGCTATGTACAGTCCATTTCTCCAGTCATTCTCCACTCTCGGAAGAACAGGTGAAATCTGGCATTGTGAAAGGCATCGCTAGTATCAGAGAGACTCAAGGTATTGACGGCACTGACCTTGAATTTGTCAGACTGGCAAACCACAGCCCCTACCAGATGACAGTCTCAGCCGACGCCATAGCGCATGGGTTTTACCAAGAGCTTAACGCATTGCAGGGTGAGCGGCACACCTATTATACTGGAGCCACTTTCGACTCGCACAACACACCACAGATATGGAATTTTACAGAGCAACTGCTGCAGGAGCAAATATTGAAGTCGCTGGAGTAAGTCGTGTTTCGGTGATAGCAACTATAGGTGTGACCTGTAGTTGTATGTTCTTTGAGCAAAGCGCGGTCTGCTAGGAAGTCAATTTATGTCTAGGCCTGTTCCTATCGGTAGAATGTGTAATGAAAACATAATGGACATTCGTTGAGACAGTGCCGTAGACGATGTAATCACCGAGTGTTTCCAGCATGTATACAACTTTTTGTAGGACACCTCCAATGTAAAAGCGGCCGGATTCTGACTTTCTTATGCACTATCTAGAAAGGCCGGATTGAAAACATCATCATCAGAGGAATATATTTCCATATCCTCTCGAAGATCTGCTTGTTACGAGGGGCCTTGTGACGTTGAGAGCAGTGACTAGTATACACTCATCGTCAGGGCCAACATAAATTCTCCTCCTCACTACGGACTGTGCCGTTCTTACACGGTAAATTTCTTTCCAACGTCGAAGGTGCAATCTCCATTTACGAACGACGCTTGACGAACAGCGTGCCGGCTGCATGCTGTTGCCGTTGGCCAGCGTAGCAAGGACATCTAACGAAAGTATACCGGTCACAGCAACAGGGTATGCCTTCGCCTCCAGTCCAGGGATAGTTGTATAAACATAAAAAGAAGTTTATATTCTCCAATCATCGGGAGATAAGGCCCGGGATCTATATCAGGCCTCCTCCACTTATTCCCCCCAGATTCAAGTTGGAAAACTGGTGACGGTATCAGATCAAAGGAATACACATTCTTATCACCGTTGACATTGAGTGATTGGTCTATCCTCTACTCCCGGCACTGACATCGATGCTGCAACTAGCCTTCTACTATCTCTTTCTTAGGAAGACCTGGTTCCTGCCAGGAATCGCAGATTGCATTCAACTGCCCTACCGTGAGCCTGACCTTGTAAAGGATAAGTTATGTCCGCTCCCACTTCATATATAGACCCTGTCCACGCTCAATGGGATGATGATGGATACCAGTGCATCGAAATGATCCAGTACGTAGTATATTTCTCCAATTATATCGACCAAGGACGTTTTCAACAATTTCTTTCCAAGATTATATATATCTAAGCAGGATTGACTCACCCTGGCCGAAGCACTAAATTGGCAAACATTGAAAGTAACAAAAGCATGACGTTACTCCCCACCAGAACACCATCAAGCAAACCCCTTCCAAAAAAACTTTTCCATCCACGAGACCATCATTTTAGTACACCTGAACGCCAGTCCTTACCCCACAAACGGAGTAACATGGCAGAAAAACCAACCCGAAAAGCGGTACCCCGCCGCCGAAAAATTCTCTCAGTACCCGTGCGCTAGACCTATTCAGGACATCATAGGCTACGCTCGGTCGGGCCGGCGGGTCACAATTTGGCATGTCACGGGCCGTGTCACGATTGTGTAGGCTACGTTGACTTGATTGGGTATAGTGCCACAGGGGTAGAGGTTCTGGGTTACATTGATAGAGGGATTTTGATGACATATAGTTTTTAAGTGGGTTTTGAGGGTGGATTTCTCTTAGTAACGGTGGTGAAGGAATATTTAAAATCTGGTGGGTTTGGGAGAGGGATTTCTGGATTACTTGTTGGATTGTGTGGTTTAATACCTTTTTTAACTTATTGCTGAGAATTACGGTTATCAACTGCTATCGGTACTAGAGTTATTGATTGAGAGAATTCAGTGAAAAAGAATACACTGAGAAGAGAGGAACAGTTGGGTATATTCAAAATGGCCGCAAAACCACAAATCTGCGTCATCGGGTCCCTCAACATCGACTTCGTCACATATGCCCGCCGCTGTCCCGGGCCTGGCGAAACGCTAACAGGTTCCTCCCTGTCCATCGATGCAGGCGGTAAAGGCGCCAACCAAGCGGTTGCATGCGCGCGAGCAGCTTTTACCTCCAAAACCCAGCAAGATGTGGCTGTGAGCATGATCGGCGCAGTGGGTGCAAACGATCCATATTATCCGACGTTATTACAGCCAGCATTAGAAAGGTCAGGGGTGGATACCACGGGAATCGAGCAAAGATCAGACTGTCAAACGGGCTCGGCGACTATCATCGTGGAAGAAGGCGAGCAAGGGGAGAACCGCATTGTCGTGGTACCGGGAGCAAACCATGATGGAATGAATGATGTTGATAAGCTCCTTTCCGTTGTCCAGACACAGTGTCCTACTCCCCCGCAGGTCGTGGTTCTGCAGGGAGAGATTCCGAGGTCAACTGTGATTGGTCTAATGCAGCATTATAATAAGAGCGAGAATCCGACGAATGTCGTCTTGAATATTGCACCGGTGTATCCGGATGGTATTCCCCTGGCTGCATTGTCCGGCACAGCTGTCTTGATCATGAATGAAACGGAGACTATCCAGATGGCGGAATCAATTCCTGATTTCCCGGTGGGATCTCAAACCGAAGCCGATCTGCAACCGGAGCTGTTGGCTCCGCTGTTCCACCAGGTGGCTAAGATTCCCATCGTTTTGATCACGCTCGGTGCGAAGGGGGTGTTCTTCTCGACAGCCACTGGTCGGAACGGTTCTGTTCGCGGCGTGCGTGTTAAGAATGTGATGGACACCACCGCCGCTGGAGATACCTTTGTGGGCTACTTCTCGGCTGAATTTGCAAGGTACGCTGCCACGGGACAGCCTCTCGAGGACTTTGACGCTTTGATCGAGTCTGCGGTACAGCAGGCGAATCAGGCAGCCGCCATGTGTGTGCAGAGAAAGGGCGCCATTGAAAGTATCCCATTTGCGTATGAGATCACAGATCGCCAATAAGGCGAAGCAATACCCGCGAAATGCAATAAAGAGAGATGATAATGAATGATTTACCGATCAATCCACCGCGTCTTCATCGTACTGTGAAATGTTCCAGCCGCATCGCAGATCATCTATCTCAGAATCTAGTTTAATTCCAGTTACCGTAGTAATACTACTCAGTAGGTTGAGCAGGATTGATTGCTGCGATTTGTGGGTCATCTCTGGTGCTACGGTAAGAAGGCTAGCGATCAGGATTGGGTCCCACTGCTCCTTGAACTCATTGCTCGTAGCGCTTCCTGCAATGGCTTGAGCGTGCCAGATGCGGGAGGTAAAACGTTTCGGACCCGGTAACGTCTTTAGTAGCCTTGGCTTGTGAATAAGTAAGAGGAATGAGGATATATGGTAGATAGTGTTGGCCAGAAGTGCAAGAGGTGACGTGTAGATAAGAATGGGAAAAGATGAGCAGTTCCCAGTATTGATTTCGTCGGCCTCCACACCGCTAATGTCTAAAATCGGCCGCATCTCGACGTGGCGGGTGTGGTACCATTCCTGGCAACTGGTCCATATAGACGTCCACCTTGACGTGAAGTCTGTTTGAAGTAAGGTGTGCACGGCTAGCTGCCCTCCACGTTCCGAACTTGAGGATAGCGTGTCACATGGGCTGAACAGGAGGGACAATGTATCCGCTAGAAGAAGCAACACACGAAAGAAGACCCATTTTGCTGGTCGTTGTTGTGGCACTAGTGGGAATGGGCCATCAAGTAATAACTGTGAGCGGTATGACATCAATGGCGGTTTTGCACTAATGATGCCGGCAGCAAGATCTTCGGTACAGGTGTCAGCCTTGTCAGCTTGCTAAGAGGGTTGATGAAAGTGGGGTAGCGTACCAATTCGCGAGTGGAGCAGCCGCCAGGGCTGGTTTAGCACACCTTGTGGGGTATTTGCAGAATCAAGAGTACTCAATCCATAAGGGCGAGCCCGTAGGAAATCCCGCCATTGTCGCGGATGGGAGAAGAAGAAGTCGTGCAACAACAAAAGGGCTTGGCCCATTGACTTGATAGGATCGTCCGCGTGGGCAAGACCACGTTCAGCCTCTTGCTGAAATGTAACATTCACCCCGATCGCATTGTTGTTTCGTCGGAGTAAAGAATGAGTCAAAGCAAGCGCCATGATGGCAGCCAACAGTGGTCGCGAGGTCTTGGCTAGGAGCAATGCGTGGATCTCAAAGCCGCATTCCGGGTCCCCAACATCGATCCACGGGGCCAGATGGTAGCGAAAGTAACGCAGCAGACCAATCTCATCAGCTCCACTTGTCGGGATGGGATAAGCCGGGTTGCTGGTGATAGGGAGACGGGAGCTAGAGCAGCGATGACCCGAAAAAGACGCCAGACTCCGACTCTTGGCAACGGTCCGTGAGTTATCTGGGAGCTGCGAGGCAGTACTAGAATCCGAAAAGGTGGATTCCCGGGAGATATCGGCATCAACGCCTGAAGGATATGCAGGCCGGTTGAATTCTTCAGTGTCGGCATGATCAGAAGTGGCCTGTTCGACCGGCTGTTCGACAATAGAGCTTTGGGTAGCACACGCGGCCGGAATTGCGCCGGTATCAGTGCCCTGGTCACTTGCAAATGGTCCACAGTTAAATGTTATGTCTGACGTCGTCGGGCGCTCGTCAATAAACTACTAGCCATTTAGCAAATTTAACGTCACCGAACGTACGGAGTATGAAACCATTCTACCTGTATCACATTATAATTCGCAGCCCTAGTAGCTGGCCCCTTTGTGGGCTCCGTCGTTGGATTCGACACCGACACAAAGGTAAGATCGGCGCCATACCGACACGAAAAGCCCTTCGCTTCGCAATTTTCGCAGCGAGGTTTTCGTTCATCACCTGAAAAATCCTGGGGTCAGCCAGCGGATCATGAAACAAGTGGGGAAAGCCATACACTTCCTTCTCCGCTGTCGACACGTCCAACATCCGGTGCGGACACGCCTTTGTTTAGCCGGAGTTGGTTTGCTGGATGGCATAGCGTGGTTGACGGTGTTGTTGTTGTCTGCAAGATTATGGAGAAAGACCGCCGAAAAGAGGACGTCGAGCCTCCGCACCCCGAAAATGAATAATTATCCGAAGTGGGTCCGGAGCCGACACGAAAACTGGAGAAGCGTCCAGAGACCTTTCTTGGCGCCGCTTTTGAGGGGATTTTTAAATACCCCGATATAGTCAACATCTGTCAGAAAGGGCGAATAAAAAGTTTAATATCATAGCCTTAGCAGGCCACACATCACCCGAATAGACCTTAGGATCCTAAGAGTTGGGCACTCTGAGGATAGATTAGCAACGCTTCAAACAGAGTAAAAAGCCGTGCCAAGCAAAAGTCTCCAGCACTAAGATTTTAGCACCGCTGAGCTTGTCCCTCATCCCGACTCTGGAGGCTTGACTCACGAGGGGGGAAATTATTACCTAACTTTAGCCCTAATGCACCACGTGAAACCAGGAGCTAATCGTGCAATGGTCCCAATTCGGTAAACAGAGGCTCCAGACCCCTCGTTCTAGGTTAACGATGTGCATTCGGCAACATGCCATTGCCAAGGTGGCGGCAAAAAATAAGCCCCAAACTCTGCGGTCTCCATACGAAGTTAAATTTTTCTACGAAAAAATAGAAAAAAAAAAAAATTCGTTAACCATGTCACCTGGAGAGGAAGGGTTTTCGGCCATTATGGGTCACTCCAAGAGTGGATAGGCCCGATAGAGACGTATATATTTCCCCAGATCCCACACGGTCCCTTCCCCGGAATGTCCCCGGACTCATCTTCCTTCGCTACATGAAAACCCCTTGTCACAATGACCGTCGACACGTCCTCCGATCGGGAGGTCAATGACTTCCAGCATGTCCAGGTCGCCAAAACATCGATGTGGCGGTCCCTGATGAATAACCCCAAGGTGCTTTTAATAGCATTCTTCGCCTCGTACGTTGCCTGTAACAATAATACTGGTTTGCTCACATAACTGACACCATTTAGCTTTGGTGGTTTTGAGTATGGCTACCAGCAAGGCGTACTGGGACAGTCGTTGGTGATGACCCGCTTCATGGAGAACTTCCCCTCCGTGGTAAATTCCTCCACAGCCACGGGATGGTTGACGTCAATTCTGCAGTTGGGCGGAGTTGTAGGGTCCTTGTCTGCCGGTGTCTTGGGTGAACTCTATTCGCGAAAGTACACCATGTTCGTCGCATGCTGCTGGGTTATCCTAGGGAGTTATCTTTACGTTGGTGCCACGGAGGGCAACCCGTCACTCTTGTACGCCGGACGATTCTTCACGGGCATAGGCGTAGGTTTGTTTAGCGGTGTCGGGCCCTTGTACAATGCCGAGTTGGCAGCGCCCGAGATGCGTGGTCTTTTGGTATCTTTCTATCAGTTTGCCACAATTCTTGGAATTATGATTTCCTTCTGGGTGGGTTACGGAAGTAACTACATTGGGGGTACGGGCGAGACGCAGTCGGACATGGCATGGCGCCTACCCTCCATCGTCCAAGGTATCCCGGCTGTTTGCCTAGCCTGCGGCATTTGGTTCATGCCTTTCTCTCCCAGATGGCTGGTTAAACAGGACCGGGATGAAGAGGCCCTCACCACACTTGCCTGGATACGGAAGCTGCCACAGGACCATGAGCTGGTTCAGATGGAGTTTCTGGAGATGAAGGCAGAAGCCCTTTTTGAGAAGAGGGCGTTTGCCAAAGCGACACCCTGGTTGGCCGAAAGAGAAAACAAGAGTGTTTTCATGAGCCAAATCGCACAATATGCGAACTGTTTCCGGACCATGGGCAACTTCAAAAGGGTCTGCACTGCATGGCTGGTTATGTTTTTCCAGCAATGGAGTGGTGTCGATGCCAGTAGGTCTCCTTTCTCTCCGAGTCCGCTTGAAAAGTTGCTAACGAGACGTACAGTTATCTACTACGCGTCTAATGTTTTCACCAGCCTTGGACTTACAAGTGGTACTGTGGCTCTCTTGGCGACTGGAGTGACTGGCGTGGTCTTTCTTATCAGCACGATGCCGGGCATGGTATGTGAAGGAAATCCCAAATCCGTCCACAATCGCACATCCCACTAATTACAAATAGTTGGTCATCGACAAAGTCGGTCGAAAGCCGATGCTCTTAGTCGGCTCGCTGGTGATGTTGCTGAGCATGGTAATTGTTGGAGTGATCGTGGCCAAATTCCGGCACGATTGGCCTTCTCACGTGGCCGCTGGCTGGAGTGCTGTCGGTAAGTGTGATCATTCTGCCCCATTTTCACTAGCTTTACATAGATCCAGATTGGGCTAACTAAGGCGACAGCACTTATCTGGCTCTATATTGCCGGCTTTGGTGCCACCTGGGGTCCCTGTTCATGGACGTTGGTATCGGAGATATTCCCTCTCTCTATTCGTGCTAAGGGTGCCTCGATCGGAGCGTTTAGCAACTGGATCAACAACTTTGCCATCGCCTTCTTTGTACCACCAATGCTGGAAGCATGGGCATGGGGTACGTATATTTTCTTTGCCGTGTTCCTGGGTGTTGGCATCGTCTGGGTGTGGTTCTTCCTCCCAGAGACCAAGAATGCGTCGCTCGAGGAGATGGATCGGGTTTTCAAGAGCAATACCGGGGAGCAGGACGCCGAAATGCTGCGTGAGGCGCAGAGAGAGGTGGGCTTGACCGCATGCATCGAACGGTTATCCAAAGGTCCGGTACCCGTCGAGAAAGATAGTTATGGGTCACATCTCGAGCAGGTGTAAAGCGGAATTCCGGTGTGCTCAAACATTGAATATATATATATAATGTTGTAGTAGACGTTTATAGACGTTGAATGATGATGACTTGACCATAATGAATATTGGATCGCTAGCGTCGCCCACGTAGGACCGAGGCTATCTTGATAGCTCCATGCGACGGTGCCGTTTGACGTCTTTCAGGCAGCATGGCAAAACAGGTTTTGGAGCCAGAACGATGCACTACATACTAGGTGTGTGTCAATCGCCGGTTTCGTGGCTACAGCCGTCCAATACTTGCTAAATAAGGCGTTACGCATTCTGATGCGTTCTGGGGACCAGAATAGCGTTGTTGTTTGCGAACCAGCAGAAGCCCCGTCGCACGTGGAAAGCGTCAAGTCTTCTGGTTGGGCAAAGGCAGTACCTGCGTAATCAGATAGCTGATAGAATCTCGTTCGTCTCATAGCCCCAGACTGCTTCAAGATCTCTAAGTCGCCATAGCGCCCCCCATCCTGTTGTTTGCTCGATGGTTCTGAAGAGCTTGGCCACAGCTATGTGTTCGCGCCGATGAGTCAAAAGCTTTCCAGCGATATATAAGGGCTGAATTGCGTTAATGAGGTTACCAGGATGTGGATTAGTCAGCGAAATGCCGCATACCCTCCTTGCGTGCCAAACAGAAGATGTCAAGTGACTTGAAGAGGGGAGCAGTATCGCGGGGGGTTTGATCTCCAGCAGCAGGATACAGGATGTGTGATACAACTGATTGCTGGATATAGCCGCCTGGTGAGCATAGAAAATCTCCGGAAACATTCGATCCCCTTGCATACTAGTAGATTTGACGGGGAGAATCGCTAACGGCCGTTGTTCCAGCCAAAATTGCAGTTCGTCCCACAGTCGCTTCCATTGCTCCTGGAATGGTCGCGGGTCGGTAGTGTCGTATTCTCCTAGCTCCAAGTGCCTTGTACGCCTGCACACTAAATCGCATGCTTTGGCGCACAGATATACGGCCCAGTTTGCGTGCATATCTGGAGTCAGACGGCTCTGATCCAAAAATAACTCCCGAACACGCTTTTCGTTGTCCTCAATACTTTCTGAAGCCCGGCCCATAGATTCAGCAGGAACCCACTTCTCAAGAGGAAGAACCGTCCTCTCTGCACCGTTGGAAACGATGACTCCACACAGCTCCATTCGAACATAACACCAGAAGACAGCCTGTAAATGACCTCCAGAGAAACCGTTGACATTGAAGCAGTCAAACAAAGCCGCACAGCCATCCACATGACGTCTCCAATCTTGCGGACTGACGGACATTAACTCCATGACCGCTAAAACACAGGCGGTCACCAGCACATTTGGATCCTTTGCTTGCAAGCCGGGAGATACCCAACGGATTGACTCCTGATAGAGCTCTAGACTGTCATGGCAGTTGCGGAGACCCGCCTTCCTTTCCGTCTGCCGGGCAGAAAAGGCAAGGATGGCGTAGAATAATCCGGGGGATTCTCGCGCTAAAATCGGAACGTGGACCCCAAAGTGGCGGGCTTCGTCGAATTTGTCGAGATAGGGCGCGCATTCTGTGATCCAATTCTTCAGGTAGTTGATCAATCGAGCCTTGGGTACGGCAGACCTGGCAAAAAGATCTACGTCATGCCGGAGCTCAGATAGGCCCGGCTCGGTTGGCGCCTCGACGAGGTATGATTGTTTTGGGGTGGAATCAGCAACGGCTGTGAAAAGAGCACTTCGGAGCTCCTCCTGTAATTCAAGAAAACGTGGATGCGCTGTGTAAGAGCTCTCCGACAGTGAATGCGTTCCTGGTGAGAGGATCATCCCCTCCCCCGTTGCTTGATGAGATGAAGCGAGGGGATCCATTCTCTATGTATGATCTTCGATAGAATGAAACCAGTCGGACTTTTATTCCTGCGAATCACCGGAAACAACACGCCTCCCCAGTGTGGTAGGCGGTCAGGGATGACAGACACTAATCCCGATCTTGCTCCATTGTAGCAGGGTATCCCCACAGATTATCGGTCTTTGATTGATCAAAAATTCACCGCCTTCATTCCGTGGAAGGGACACTGTGGGATTGTTGATGGGCCGTTAGCTGCGACTAGGTCAGAAACTCTCTCAAAGACTGGATTTGGTTTGGTTTCTTATAGGTGTTCGTAAATATATCTATATTACTCTGGGGACTAGTGTTACGCCAATTTATACCTACTTACGAAAGTGAATTTACGGTGTGTAAGCAGTGGTTCCGAGTTTTGTAGGACTACGTACTGAGAATATATATATTTCCCAGGCAGTCGGAACCGATACCCTAGTATCGCGTACCACACCTCAAGATTGGTCCAATCCTGGAGAGAAGCGGAAGCGCGAAGGCGGAGGATAACCGAAAGTTTAACGTAAACCAGCTTAACAAGCTTGAGTCAAGCTTCTTGCACGTATGTGCACGTGCATTTGTAGAAAGTAGAAGGGAGGACACGGTGAGTACACAGTAGGTCCAGTGTCCCGCTAAGTAAGTAATTTCCTTTCCATATATGCTACTAACTATATCAAACTAGCACATACGACCATAGGGTGTGGAGAACAGGGCTTCCCGTCCGCCCAGCCGTACTTAAGCCACGCACCATTTGCCAACCCCAGCAAATAAGGTAGTTTAGCTTGGTGGGGAAATGGGTAATCGCCGCTTTAGCGTCGCGCGACCAGGGTTGAGTAGGGTGAGTGCGCATTCAATGGGGTGAGATGCTGAGTGAGAGCAGGTAAGACTCACCCTCTGTCGCGCGACCACTGTTGATTTTGCTGCCAGATCTTGGACTCTAGGGAAATAGTCCAATGCTGTGGCAAAGTACTACTACTCGTAAATGTGGGCGTTAGATCTATATATCCTTCAGACTTGACGAGCGCTTCTCGATTTTTGTTGCTGCGAAGAACGAGCTACGAAGAAGACCTATAAACTTAGAACAACTAGCTCCTGATGCAATATAATAAGACGGTTTCTTGAATGCAGTCCTAATATACCTACTGCCATCGGAAGTGCACGATACTGTGGATAGTCATGGGCAGATCTTCTTCCGGGTCTGACTTGTATATGTCTAGAATTCTTCGTGTTTCGCCAAGCTCTAGATCGTCGTCGCCTCGAATAGCACCGCCAGAGCGGCAACAGCAAAGTACTACTGTCACGACTAGACCGGCGTCTACCATAGCTTGTAGAAGAGCACCCATCTCGAGGTCCCGGTGATAGTTTCCGCCACTGGTGATGTCACTTGGCACTAGAGCTTCATCAGCATCAGCCCAGCCATCCTTCAGCTCTCGAAACGGTGGTGGCGCGCGCGCCATGACCGGAGAAGTGTATATAAACGTAGTCGCCCTTCCTAGCACCCTTGGGCACATTCAGGGCGTTGATCATGTTATCATAGGAAGCATCAGTAGCTGACCACAATGAGCTCCCGTAAGTATTTTCGTCTAGGGCAAGGAGAAAGTAGCTTTGTTACATGTTTCGGGTCGACCTTAATTGTGTCGACATGGCATTGCTCAATTGCAAGGACATTGTTGACACATCTGGAAAGGGCTTTGTACTCAATTCATCACCCCGACCGTAGCGTCGTGCTGTGGTTGTAGGCTGGTCGGGATGTTCGTAATAGTCAACCCCTATCAGCACCACCACTTTCGACATGCAGGGATAACGATAGAGAAGATATGAGTGACCTCTCACTCTTTACACTTAATTCCCGGAAAATAAATCATGAATTACGAATTCTGGTTGGATATTATTTCTTATCACTTTGATAGACCGCTTTCTACAATAGTTTATGTATGTTATAGTATGGCTTCAGTACCACGGATGATGTATTCTACACGAAACTAGCTACACACGCTACCTCCGACAAAGAGGAATACATTAAGCAAGGATGGACAACCATCAAATCAGTGCGAGCAGATATTGTGAGGATTCATAAATTCAACGATCATGTTGTGCATCCAAGATGTAAACCGTCCGTGATATGAGAACACGCCCACGGCTAGGAAGAGATATAGTTCGGCACGAGCTTTGAGGGTTGAGAGAAATCTGCGATGTTGATCACTTATTCCGTGCAGCAATAGGCACAGAATGGGCTATATTTTATTGTCCTGCTCGAACAATACCAGCGAAGAGTGGGCCGTAAGAAGTTCTTGAAGTGACTCGTCACCCCAAACTCCATCGAAACTGAGGTGCTCTTCAGGCCGCTCAAACCATTCAACCTGGTCAAGTGCCTGCAAGTTACTAGGCTCATGATTTTCCGATCGCGGTATGACATATTCGGTCTGTAATCTTTGATGAGACTCTATTGAGCTCGGCAGGATTTCTTGGCACAACTGAAGATAACTGTCGATGAGATGGTGTATTCTCGCACGAGATTTAGAGTTAGGCAGGATATGTAGCTTTTGAAACACCTGCTCCATCAAAGCATAATCCTCGATATAGGACGTAGCGATAAAATTACAGAAGAGAATTAAAAAGCTGCTCAAAGGGAACACAGGGGTTATCCTAGAAGCTAGTTAGCTAGCCTCCACCCGTCTACGGCCATCAAGTAGAATTCATTACCAAGCTTGGAACGTGAAAGTTTCAGCCAATCCGGTATCGTCACTTAGCTCGCTTTGAAGCCGCGAGAAATACCCCAAAGATTCTCGAGCACACGCGACGCAGTCCATTCGGGTCGAAGCTTTCCGCGTGAACTTGAGTCGCGATTGATAAATACTTATCAGAGCAGCTCGGGCCGTGAATCCCACTGCTATCCAGTCCAGCCGATGTGCACGCGAAGCTTCGTGCCTTGCCTGTATCATGACCTAGTTTTAGTCTGTTCATCATACCAGGATCATAATGCTTCATATAGCACTACTTACCGAGTCAATCTTGGCCAACATCGATTTTAATTCTTCCGAGATGACATTATATCGGCCTTCTAGGTCAATCGCTTGGCTCACCTCGGTGCTTGTCACAGTTTCATTTGCGGCTTGTATGAGTAAAGAGAGATCCACCATGGTTTTCATCAGACCTCCACCTAGAATAATTTCGGGTAGTACAACAAGCTCAGCGGAGGTGGTCATCAGCTTTGGCAGTGACGGGCGCCGAGCCAGCAGCATGCTCATGATTGTATCTAAGCAGAAACACCAACCAAGACAGACCTTTAACTTTCTATCTCTTTCGTTTTGGGGAGGGCGATTGGCCAATTTGTGGCCATTCAGCGCGACGAGATAACGAGCTGCCACGGATGTTAACGCCCAGCTTTGAGACACATTGCCCATTTCTTGCATTAGCATTGCCTGTAAAGGTTATTAACTTCCAAGGCTTGTAAAAGCCCAGGGTATAATGTGGAGCTATCCATACCCCTGACAGGAGAGCCTGAATAAGTGAGAGGCTTGGAGGTGACAGAAAGCCGATCGAGTCTAACGCTCTGCAGGCTGCTGTTATGTACCGGGACTTAGACTCAATGAGAGTCGACCGTATGGACGTGTTTGTCTCTGTGGATAAAAGCCATCGCGAAATAACAGAAATAGCCTTTGTATAGACGCAGACTCTATAATGACAGAGAAGTTGTTCATTCTCATTTCTGGCAATAAGGGCATACGTCATGTCCCGTAGACAAGGATTGGACACATGATCTGGCCATAGTGTCCCTTTCTCGGCTTCTGGATTGTGTAAAGGAATGAGTTAGTGCGCTATGTATGCAAGCAAGCAAATAAAGGAGCACCAACCTTCAAGCATCATATAGAAGAACTCGAATGATGGCTCGTGGGTACTTGCTGATGATGCAGGAGCCCTCGCGTCTACCGGTATATTTACCGACGCCGATGGGAAGGACTTTAATACTTCGTCAAGTATTTTGACGGCGGAGTGTAGAATGGCTCGTCGGGAAGCAGGTAGTCCATGGGCACTGCTAAGCTCTTGTTCCAGAATCTCTCTGGTCTCCTGCGCCTCCTCCAGAGGGTAGCCCATGTCGCTTAGATTCTTGGCCTCAGCGGAGACTTCCCTCGCAGAAGGCAATCGTCGGGGCGACTCAACACTATCATGGCTGTGAATTCTACTATCTGAGTTAGAACTCCGCAACTCCAATGAGCTATTCAGATCCTGCATTCTAACTTGCCTGTTCTTTGACCGCCCTACGTCAGAGGTACGTGTGCGAAGACATACTCGCTTTGCCTTGGTGCAATTTCGGCACTGGTCTGTTCGGTCACATTTTATCTGTGTTCACAATCAAACCATTCCAATCATGAGTCACTGTGCAGTACGCATAAGATGTTGAGTATCCTACCTTCTTGAGATAACACGCGTCACACTAGGTAGAGAGTTAGGTTTCCGCATGATGAAAAGGAAGGATGAATGAACGAGAGACCTACGGCTGGTCGATCTTTCTTCCTCACTCGTGAGATATATTGAATGGATCCGGTATCCATATTCACGTTGGGCGTGGACAACCTCAGGCTCCATAAGGGGAGGATAAAATTCGTAAGACGCTTCGGACCGGAGGCTTCGGATTGCTACCTCGGGTCCGCCTCCGAGATCCGAGTCTCCACCACGCAATTGTCCGGAGGTCCTGAGTAGGAAAAGCTTGAATAGAATATATAAAAGACATCCTACCACGGTTGACAAACTCGAAGATTATCAACCATACAAAAGAAATTGGCATCTTTGCCGTTACTTCCTCCTTCCATCGCACCCCTAATAAATCTGATCAACATGACTCTTTCCATTCAAGAAATCTCCGACCGGCTGGAGATAGATGATTTGTATGCACGATACGTACACGCTGCGGATGAAAGAGACATGGAGTCACTCGATCTGATCTTTCTGCCGCAGACGTTCTTCGACTGGTCTGCAGGCGGCGGTGGAAAAATGACATACGAGGAGGCCAGGCGAGGCCCTATCTTCACTGGGAAGCTTTTCCCATGGACTTTTCATATCTACGCCAATACAGCCATTGATTTTTCAGATGATAAACAGACGGCAGTGGTCAAAGTGAAGACCTTGACTCCTCTGGGTCTCAATAGCTCTGATGGCACACCAATGATGTATCAGATGAACGGTGTCTACGTGGACACACTCGAGAAGACCACGGACGGCTGGCGCATTATCAACCGCGTGGCACGGGAAGGGTTTAGTACTGGCTCCGGGGCCTTGATCAATGGGATGAGGGGTATGCTGGAAGCAGCGGGAAAGTCCCTTAGTTGAAGATTCTTTCTGCGAAGGCTAAACGCGGTATCACCAAATCTACACAAGTACACCTAGGTACAAGTTTCAGGTGTCATTATGTCGTGGAAACGTGGAGAGATTTATTACAGTGACATTAGATTGGTCCATGATCATTGGTTCGTCGGCTTTCCTGCCATGAATTCCTCTTATTTGTCCGATCGGATTACTAGCGCCAACTGTCCCGGCTTGCTCGGACAAATGTGGTTGCTTCGGTTGTGTTGCAAGGCAGCTGCCCGCGGTTATGTATCTGGTATCTTAAGTAGGAGATCTTCTGTTATTATAGTCTCTGATTTTATTCCCTCCTTGTTCGCCCTTTCTCTATTTGTGGAGCGGATCTCGTATCCACTGTCGCGACAATAATATTATTATTTGTCTCCTGCCACAGATATTCACTTATTTACCTACTAAGTACGGTGACCACCAGCGAATCCCTCCTGTGGTATGTCTGAAGTGGGTATACGAGGCTCCTCAATAGATCAACTCTACGACCAAGAAAAACTAAACCAAAACAACAGCTATAACGTACCGCAATAGTAAAATAGAACAAAATACAAGGGACTACCACGCACACCTAGCCAAAATTCCCGTCGGCCACCTCCGGACCGCCGCTTTACGCAACTCATCCAGACAGAGAATACCCAAGCCAAAAGCAGCAGGTAGGAAATAATGCTCTGCCGGAACGCTACTTGTATCCAACACCTCCTGGAAAGGAGGAACATATAACCAGAAGATGGCCATACAGAGAGCGAAAGCAATTGCCGGGAAGAGAAGGAGATTTTGCGTTTCCTTGTTGAAAGCTGGAGGGTGCTGGAAGATGGATAGACGACGGGTTCGAACAGCCATCAGGTTGAACCATTGCCTAGAGGGTGTTAGGTAAGGTTTAACAGCTATAATAAGGAGAGATGGTAGAGGAATGGGACTTACATGACGACCAAGTTGATAAAGTAGATCGAACTGGCCTCGTTTAGACGGGCCTGGTAGTAGTCCGGGTCTACGTTCGAGGGAACGGCTCCGAATTTGAACCATAACGCTGAAAACGGGATCCCGCTGCGTTCAAGGTACCAATATGCCATTGCGAAGGACGCAACACTTTCAAGCATACCGAGTATACCATAGGCATGGAATACTAACTTCCAGTTCACGAGACGGTCGCGCTTTGGCTTGCGGGGCGGACGCAGGAGAACGTCGGCTTCCGGAGCTTCGTAAGCTAGAACGGTAGCGGCGGCGCAGTCAGTGAAGCAGCTATTTACTGTGAGCTTGGGTAGGCCTTGACGAGTCTGGGTAAAAGAGTGTACTTACCAGATGATGATCATCAGGAATGATGAGAGCACTTGAGGAAGGCCAAACATGACATTGGTGAAGACCGGCCAGAACTCGGAGAAAGAACCAGCAGGCAGCAAGTAAACGATAGTCTTTTTTAGATTATCAAAAACAACCCGACCATACTGCACGGCTTCCACAACTGCCGAGAAACTGTCCAGAAGGACCATGTCGGACGCTTCTATGGCAATGTCAGAGCCACTACCCAGAGCAATTCCGATGTCGGCAGCCTTGAGAGATGGAGCGTCATTGACTCCATCCCCAGTCATACCGACAATCTCGTCTCTTGCACGGAACTCCCTGACAATGCGAAGCTTCTGTTCTGGTGTAGTTCTTGCGAAAACAATTTCTTGGTATTGACAGAGCTGGTCCCACTGGCAGTCATCCAAGGACATAAGCTCAGGTCCACTTACGACGATTGCGGGCGAAGGTGTCGACGGAGGAATCTTCTCAGCTATATGGGTAGACCTCTGTAGGGAGGCTACAGTGTCGACTGTGCCTTCTGTTGTGACAATGCCGCACTGCCGTGCGATAGCCAAAGCAGTGAGCCCAAAATCGCCGGTTACCTAGTGAAATGTAGTTAGCGATCGGTTCAATTCTTTCAAATTGACTATAAACAAACCATAAAGATCCTGATCCCAGCCCGTCTCAGCGTTTTGATCACGTCAGGGATCTCTTCCCTCGGAGGATCGACGATGCCAACCAGACCGACAAGAACTAAGCCCGTCTTTGCTTGGGTCATTATTTCAGACTCAAATTCACGCGAGGAAGAATGAACAAGGATTTCTGCTGCTGGAAGAATTTTGCGAGCAAGTAGAATGACACGTCGACCTTCGCTGGACCAGCGGTCTTTCACGTCGAGCATTTTCCTTCGCACATGGTCATCAAGCGCCTCGACATTACCATCCAAGCCAATAGTGTGCGTGCACCGCTCAATCAAAATGTCTGGAGCACCCTTGATTGTTAGAAGACTGTCACTTTGTCTAAACTGCACTGCTTCAGCTGCCGACAGCGCCAATCCATATCCGTTGGGTTGTGCCGCATTAAACGTGCGGATCATGAATTTGTTTTTGCTATTGAATGGCAGTTCGTAGGTCATCTTCCACGTCTGACGTAACTCTGAAACGGGACCTAAGCTCTCAGAGAACCTGAGGATTGCCTGGTCGGTCGCATCTCCATATATGCGTCTCTCGTTCAGAGGAAGGGTTGAAGACGAAGCATCGAACTCGGCTGCATTGCACAGAGCGGCTGCAGCGCGGAGTTGGTGGACGCCAGATGCCTTCCCACCCATCACCATCCGGTCTCTTGCCAACTCGGGGGTTAGGGTTGAGGTGGACATCGCACAATCAGTGACGAACATTTTATTCTGTTCAGGCGGGTGTTAGCTGAAAGCCTGGTAACCAAGAAAAAGAGCACCTGCCCTTGTCAAAGTGCCAGTTTTGTCGGAGCAAATAACGGACACAGCACCGAGGGTTTCGACTGTTTTTAGCGACTTGCAAAGGATCTTATTCTTTCTCATGAGATTAGCAGTGATGGTCAAGCTAGCAGTCAAAGCAATTGGCAGGCCTTCTGGAATAAACGCAATCGCGACGCTGACGCAGTCAACAATCAGAGTAGGAACATTGATCCAGTCCGGGTGATCGACTCTGAGCCAAGTTGCCCATACAATGACTACGACAATGATCATGGTCAACATGATGAGCACAATCAGTAGGACAAAGCGGAGGACTTCTTTCTCGAGAGTCGTCAGGCCTGTTTTGGGCTCGTTCGTTAATTTAGCGATACCACCGAAGACCGTCGAATCAGCGGTGGCGACGACGATTCCCTTCGCATTTCCAGAAACACAATGTGTGCCCTGGAGACCGATGCAATGTGTCTCAAGGTAGTTATCATCGGTCGAATCCACAGTTCCGTGAACCGGCAGCGACTCGCCTATGAATCATTAGCGCAACGGTTCAGTTGAAAATCAACCACCTGATTTTACCAGTGAGAATCGACCGATCAAAACTTGCATCATTTGAGACTTCAATGAGCCGCACATCAGCGGGTAGCTTGTTTCCGGCTTTGAGATAGACAACATCGCCCGGAACGATGTCTGGCCCATCAACGGTGACCTGGGAACCGTCTCTCTGAACCAAGCAACTTTCCGGCAACATGGCGGTGATAGATGCCATAACCCGGGAAGAGGACCAATCTTGCCACGCATTGAACCCAGCCTGGATAAAAAACACAGCGAGCAGGACGATAGCTAAAGCCAAGTTTGCTTGTGACGGTGGTTGGCCGAGGGGCTTCCACGACACGAAGACGAGGACACATCCGACAAGAAGAATGGCTCCAAAACCTTTAAAAAAGTATCCGAATATCTGCCAGAACCACCGATGAGGTAGGGCAGCGAGGGAGTTCTTGCCATATTGGCGCAGCCGTCTTTGGACTTGCTCGGATGACAAGCCTTGCGATGCATCAACCTGCCAACGTTTCTGCAGCTCTTCGACCGTGATCGTGTGCCAGTCAAGGTTTGAGAGATCTTAAAAAATCAGGCGTTAGATCTGAGACGACGATCACAGGTGTGTATGCGAGTATCAAACTTACCTGTTGCGATTTCGCTCTTTACCTGGGCAGCTTTCGTCCGGTGAAGAGCTTCTGCCTCGTCAATCTCAAAGGAACTTTTTGTTTTGTTTAGCCATTGTGAAGAGAGTCATGCAGAGATTGGGAAAGTTATATACGTACACTGTTCGGTAATGGATTGGCAGAGAAAGCGAAGGATCAACAGTAGTCCTCGCTTTGAGATTGCGACCAGAGCTTTGCGAGCTGTAAGAGGCAGAGCGATTCAGTCTGTTCAGTCGAGGTCTTTCGGTGTCACCGGACTCCTCGTCGATAGTTTGCCAACGCAAACGCGTCGCTTCTGCATTGGGGGCTTTCTCCTCCATATGCGGATTGTAATATTTAGATCGTGTATAGTCCACCGTGAAAGACAGAAAGCAAGGGAAGGCAACGCCAGATGAAGTGCATTGTGACCAGAAAGACTCTCTCAGTCACCAGTCGCATGTTGCTTTAAATATGCACGTCTGTGCAGCCATGTGGAGATGACATGGTGAGCGCATGGCCTCGTGTTGGGATAGCGGCAGTGCGTGATTAATGAGGTTAATGAGTGGCTCAAAGACGCTGGTAAATGCCTCGAGTGAGTGGGGAGCTGATAGCCTACAAAGAAGAGGCTTAGCGCTAAAGGAGACATTAATATGACAGCCTAAGAGCGATTTGATCGCCCAATCGGGATTTGTTTGGTGCGCCACTGATTTTTCTGGGTGAAAATACTCGGACATATTCTGTCACGTCTGATAGAGAAATGCTCCTTAAGCCAATAAAAACAAAAGTCTTATAACTAACGGATCAATTGTCTGGATGAGAAAATACCCTCACGATGCTTCATTCACCTTGGGCCTTATCAGAAGGTCGCCAAGCCCTAACCGCTCGCTTCGGAAGAAACAATAGAGGAGTCAAGAAACACCAAGCCAATAATCATATGTAAAACATGGATTTATTGGAAATTGGGAAGCTTGACCTCTAAGCGAGTCTTGGCAATTCATTGCGATTGATCGGCAAGGTCATACCTCGTTATCTCGGTGGCCTTCGCTGTCCTTTGATCCCTCTGGCATGGTTCAGGTCGTACAACAGAACACAGTCAGATTCAACACGTGTCACTCCCAGAAATGTGCTCGCGTTTGAGTTATGGTTGGGCCTAATACATTATAAGTGTGCGAGTTCGTCTCCTCCTGGATCCGTCGATTGCGCCCGGGGCGCTTTAAAGATATCCACACCGTGCCGAATCGTTGGCTTCTTGTACTTGAGGTGCCATCTAATATTGATGTCGGGAAAAAGGAGCTGTGCAAGTTCGCCGTGTTCCTATAAGAGAAACCTGTGTAAGAACACTTCACTGGTATACCGTATTCTCCGGTAATATTTTCATTCAATGAGTGGCCTGGCAGTGGAGGCGTTAGCCTTGCACACTCATAGCTGGGATAGCTCTAGGCTATTGGCAACTTACTGACCAGATCTGTCTTTATCAGGGAAAGACTATTTACCATGGCTTACTTGGCAATAAGTGCCCAGAATTCATCATGTCGTAGGCTGGGTAATTCTGTTGGACTGGTGTCCTCAACGGTGGGAGACGGACAGCCGGAGTGACACTCATTTGCGACTCTATTACTCCTGGAACCGGTGGCTGATTATCTCTATACAATAACGTAAGAGGTATTCCTGGGGCAGTGAAGTTTTCGCCTCTACTTCTTGAAGTAGTCTGTTGCTGTTGTTGGTCTGGCGCAAGTGGAGCTAAACTTGGCAGTTGATTGCTAACTTCCACCGAAGCATTAGAACCGATGGGTACACCGACTTGTTGCGGGTCAGGAAGACCGTTCATGGAGAGTAAAGAAGGTAAGGTGTTCGATATTTCAGTAGGCCGAGGTGCAAGTGGTAAACACGCCGGGTTTGTACGGGAAGAAGCTCTGCGGGTGACTTTTTTCTAGCAGATCCCGTAACCTCGAGTTAGCTTACTGTCTAGTTCGCTGAGTCCATACGGTAATTTCTGGAATCGTGGATAAAGCAGAAATTTGGCAGCCACAAGGGAAGAAATACTTCAGAAGCAGGTTTAGCCTTCTTCACCCTGGCGCTGTGCTGTATTTTGTAGTGCTCCCTCGGCCTGGGACATGGGGTCTCGTTACACACGGAACAAGTGACAAAAGGGCGACCTTTCCGGTTGATGCGAATTAGCGGTCTATCTGCTATCCTTATCAGTATACAGGCGTGTAAATGAGAAATATAAGGATGGAAGACAAGAAACACGATGCTGTACCATGGTGTTCACACGTACTTACACGGTGCCCGCGAACGCAAGGCCCGCAAGCCCACTTCACACCGTCTACTAACATTCCCATCCGTTTTCCTAGAGATTAATCAGAATAAGTGTTTACTCTCATTGCGAGCAGCTAAGGTCTAGTATTTATGCCAACAAGAGCGGAATGAGTGGAAGACTAGTTATTGATTGACAATCCGAGGTACAGAAATTGACATCACGACGTGCCTGAAATTGGTTTAGCAGAAACTTTATTTTATTTGCTTCTTGCTTGCTAATTGGACTTGACAAAGACCAAAGTATTGGACTTGAACATTCTCGGCATAGGGTGGTCACTGTTGCGTTGTTCAGGGCAATATAAAGTATGCGGGATTTTCCTGCGCTACAGCCTAGGTGTTTCATATGCTGGGAATCAGCAAGAAAGTGCCTCATACATTTACACTGAAGTTCCCAAAGTTGCCCATGTAGGAGTCCGACCTATACTACGTTTGGTGAAGCTCATAATGTTTTCTAATAACAGAATGCTTGTCTAACCTACTATCGGAATCCTTTCTATGTGGCAACGCTCACCTGACATTGCATACCCTAAAGTCTGAGATGGTTCAAAATCAAGTACCAATCCTACAGTATCTTGAAGGTCAAGTTTCGCTATGTCGAATGATCTCTGCTTCTTTCATGTGCAGCCCAATCCTACTCGGGTCCATATCCATCGCAGCTGCATCCACACCTTCAGTATTGCGTGTACCTTTCATGTCTATAGTCGGACCGTGCTTCGACCAACGTGTAAGAGAAAAATATAACATAACGGGCAATCTGTGTTGATCGTAAGTGGGCCTGAGCTCCTGAGAACCAGTTTCTGGGTATCAGAGAGAATTATTCATATTGCTTGCATTAGGAAAATGTCCAATTAGAAATTATCTCGGAGGCCTGTCTCATGTGTCTGTTCGATACCCCGTATACCCAGACCACGAGGAAGCCCAGTGTACAGAATAGAAAGATAATTGCAATAGCACGAGCCCATTGTCATTAGGATCGAACAATGGCTTTAGTGGATGATTGACAAACGAATAGGAAGTGCTTCAAAACCAGAAGACAAAGCAAATGAAAAATACAACACTCGGACTTGACATAATGCAGAAAGCGGTTCTGAATCAGGAAGCACCAAGGCCTTTGTTGATGGCGACATGAGCCTTGCGATGAGCTTCGCGTGCCGGCGGATCCTGACCTTTTGGGAGAGGTTCCTCTGCACTCGGCGGGTCGACTGTATATTTAATATGATCACCGATAATCATCGCATTCGACGCCAGGTTGCTGAACAACCCACCACTGTTATCGGCATACTTGGAATGATCTTCCAGCCCGACAGCATTTAGTAGCGCATTATTTTGCCTTCTCTGGAGATCTGGTTGGCAGTTTCTGCGGTTAGCAGGCAACCATAAACTCGCGGGGAGGGTTTATTAACCTTGGGTATGACCACTTGTCTTCTCAATCGTCGGTGCTGCCAATGCCAGGGTGCTCGTCACCAAAATGGTTATTACTGCAGAGATGTCGGTCCTCATGATGGGCAATTCTTGAGTCTTCCAGCGTTCAAGAAAACGGGGGTGTAATTTTGGCAATGTGAACGCTGAGGAAGGTAGATATGAATAGAAAACAGCCTTAGTGGCATACAATTGAATGCGTCAAGTGCAAAAAGCTAGCCTATTTATCAATAGCGAGCGTTCACAAGCAAGTAACTAGTGATTCGAGCGATGAGGCTTGGTTGCATCGTCTCGTCCGTTTTGCGTGGGTCCATTTTTCAGTCGTTTCAGGGCAAACTCTAGTAGGTCCAAAAAAGAGCAAATCGCCCTACCATAGACTTCTCCGTACTAATTTTCAAACTATCCACTGTGAAATAATTTCTTGATTAATGATCATAATAATAAACAAAGGGCTGTTCTACCCGTGCTACGAATTTTGGATAACCCCAATGGTTTCCCTTGCTTTTATAAAGCGTATCGCTAAAATTGGCTTTTCTGTGACAACCAGTCAAAGCTTCCGTGAGGTTGCATTCGCTGCTGCGCAACTTTGGAATTCCCCATACATGTGAAACAACACTAGGGATTGTTATGATGATATTTTAGGGGCTCATTAATTGTACGTTACCTCGAGCTGCCGGAATGGCCACAAGGCAGTTTGCACGTTACATGGAGTTGAGAGTTTGTATCAATGAGATGAAATACGCAACTAACCATAGTATTGGGGATACGCATTAACACAATATCCTGCACCTCGGACTATTTAGAAAGAAACGGAGAGTCGTCGTTGAGATTCTGGATTTGAATGGTAGCCCATTGGCATCCTCTCGGATGCAAAACATACTTCAATCAGCCTCCTGACAAAGATGCCACAGTAAAATGCTACGCAGAAGACAGTTAATTTTGCGAGAAGAGGGATGTCCATCTATTCTTGGTCTGATGATCATGTCTGGAAAAAGGGCCTCTCGTTGCGGACTTCGTATGCACGTTACAGGTATATATATATGACTTCACGATTCCCAATAATGCCGAGGTCTTTCAAAGGGTGCACTACAAAAGACGCAAACAGAATGGATAATTCAACTTGTAAAATGGCTCTCGACGAGGTGTAGCAGCATAATACCTGGTATTTCCATTTTCGCCCTGTGATTGCACGTAAGAAGTGGTATTTACCAGGCCCAGGATCTATTTTCAGTGCTCAAGACCGACGGGCGAATCACATCGGCGGAGTAGCTGCAACTCTTTATGCCTGCTATTCCTATGCTCATCAATACTTTATAAAGCATATTTCTTTCATCCAAGGCGAGATGGCCGAGCGGTCTAAGGCGCTGGAGTAAGGTTCCAGTCTCGAAAGGGGCGTGGGTTCAAATCCCACTCTCGTCAACATTCTTTTTACCTTTTTTCTTTTCTGTTCCCGCTGTTGGGAGTTTCACGTCAGACAGTCTTGAATGAGTGGCCTTATCTTCCACCATGATATATATTTAAATCTGCAATTGCAATCGTAACGTGCCCAACTCTCACTGTGGTGTATCTCACCTGCTGAACATAGCCTCTCGGATATCAACACGTCACGCGAACGATATCGCCACTATGGCTCGGTTGATGGCCTTCGCCACTTCAACAACATCTTCAATCGCAGAAGGAATGCCATGCCCCCTGTCATATATATGTGTAGACAATTTATCATGGTTGAAAAACTCCGCGCCGGCCTGTGCTAGTGATATGAATGGATCCTCTGCACCCCAGATATGCGTACTTGGTAGGTCCAATCGGGCACCAGCAGAACTCGGATCCAATCCCACTGTATTGCCCTTTGCTAACACCCTGTAATCATGGACATAGCTGGTGGAAAACATGATTACAACTTTAACGGGTAGGTTGGTTATGTGACTTATGTCTCCCATGTCGAGGGCCTCCTGTTTATTCTTCAACCACAAGATTGCGAAGCTTGCGCCCAGACTAAAACCAATTATGCCATCGAAAGGCCCCTCATCTTCGAAGAACTGGTCTAGGTCGTGAATTGTGCGCAAGCATGAGTTTTCTTGTGACAGTAGGTGAAAGTCGGTTCCTCTGAAAGGGCAGCATCTTGGTTCGCTGTACCATGCTTAGAGCAAGGATGTTCCAAGATAAGTTACACATAACATACATCGTTCCCACGGTATTGCTCCTTCCACAAACTCGTACGTGTAATGATCGCAAAGTTCGTACCGGATGGCTGCTGCACTAGTCATCAGCCACCTATTCAGATGTGGGTGCGAGCCAGTTTCTCCGCCAGGCTTGCCTGTTTGTTGTTGTAATATCTGGAGAATGAATCAGCAAAGCTCTGTTAAGTTATATCTCGGTGTAGGTGTAGAGGACATCATACCTGCGCACTATCTCCCAGACCATGCGGGCTGCGTGTTACGGTATCTCCGTGGTCAATCTACTCGATGGTTGATGAAGCCTTTCGATGATCAGGTGAGGCAATGCTGGCTTCTTGGGAATGTATTGCAACATCTGGCCGCTTCATTGAAATTGGAAAGCGGGATATCTTGTTAAATAATAATCTGCCTCACGGCATGTTCCTTCGCAATACCATGTTCAGAGGGTTCGATTTAGGGGGGATGATGATGGATCGGCCCGACCTCTGCTTATCGGCTTTGGACGACATACTATTATTGAAGTTAGACGGTACTTTGCGACCAGTGCAGCGAATTACTACTTCCGGGATTGGTGATGTCGAGGCTGCCTTCAGACTCATGCAGACAGGCAAGCATCAACGGAAGTTGGTAATCGATGTGGGAATGGAAGATAAGGTCATGGTACGTACAAAACTTTTCAATACGTCTTTCACAGCTAAACCCGTATGACAGACAGTGCTGAATACAAAGCCTAACTTCACCTGCGACGGTAACGCAACATATGTCATTGCGGGTGGTCTCGGTGATATTGGCCAAAGCATCGCAGCTTGGCTAGTGGATCGTGGCGCCCGAACCCCACCCGTGCTCTCACGCTCAGGAGCCAAAGGACCTGAAGCCATGAAGTTTATCAACTCTTTACAATCAAAAGGTGAGAGGGCTATTGCCCCAGCGTGTGATATATCCAATGAGAGCGTTTTGCGAAAGGTGCTTGAAGAATGGCAGCCTCAACTTCCTCCTATCAAGGGGTGTATCCAGGCTGCCATGGTCTTACAGGTTAGTCAATGACATTATGCCTACCACCCTCCCCTTGCTAAAATGGCTTAGGATCGTACCTTCGAGAGTATGTCATACAAAGACTGGGAGGCAGCAGTAAAGCCAAAAGCTCAGGGATCGTGGAATCTACACTGTCTTTGCCAGGGGGAATGGGGTTCTTCATTCTACTCTCGTCCATATCGGGCATCATTTGCACTCATGGCCAGGCTAACTATGCCGCCAGAATTACCTTTCAGGACGCTCTCGCGCAGTACCGAGTGAGCCTGGGCGAGAGTGCTGCATCACTAGATCTGGGCCTAGTCATTTATCCTGGAGTTGTGGCAAACAATCCGAACCTTTTGCCAAGATAGCAATCAAATTCTGTCTCTACACCCATAAAAGAGTATGAGCTTAAGGCTCTGGTTGACTGCTACTGTAGCCCCTTGCATGGATATGAGTTTGACTGCCAACCATCAATCGGAGCTCAACCCGAAGTCAGAGAAAGAGGCTCGGCGGCAGCAAATTGGCCAGAGAAGCCATTATTCAAGTGTCTGGCACTGGACGAAGCACACTCACAAGACTTAGCGAGTCGGGAGCAGACTTTCCAACTTGAAGCGGCCATGGAAAATGCCCGGTCTTTGCCAGAAGGTAGCCATGCAGTTACAAGAGCTCTAATTGCTAAACTCTCCCGCGCGTTGGCATTGGACGAGAAGGATATTGATTCCGATAAACACCTAAGCAAATATGGAGTGGATTCTCTCGTCGCTGTAGAGCTTCGGATGTGGTTTGCTGCGGAGCTGAAAGCCAATATTGCTATCTTTGATATCATCGGCAGTACGGTTGCGACAATTGCACAGTTAGCTGCTAGCCGAAGTAAACTTCGAAAGGGATACTCTATATAAATAACACGCTATTTCATTGCTTTATCTAATGGTATTGTTTTGTTCTCTATGGTCTTCCTGATGTGAATGTCTATTATCTCGTCTTGGCTGTCAAGATAAATGAAGAATATACGTCGAAGGTGCTCCACTGGAGTAGCAATAGGATGAGGCGGCATACTTGATGACCCTATCCTGAGACTTTTCCCTCAGGTAATACCGGTATATTCAGGTCTCAATGGGACAAAATAGAGCTAAGTGTCCGTCCTTCTACATTTACATGTGTGTCCAGAATGTAAGACATGGTTCTATATCTTGAATCCCCGGCCGGAATATAGAATTCGGAGTTCACGGCCAAATGATGCCTTTTAAACTTGATTCTTTATCATATTCTTTGCCCAGCAACATACGTAAGCATGTGAAGTCAAAACTGGAAGTCCTATTAGCTTGTTCCCATTCAAGATCAAGAGAGTGTAACCAGTCTCTTATTTTCCAGGTGAGTAGTAACTCCCTCTCTGTTAGGGTTAAATCGATCAGCTGCCAAGACCGCATCGCGGAAGGAAACGTTACGCGAGGGCATCTTGCGGAAGGAAGTTTTACCCGATCCAGCATCTATACAGCATCTATAGAACATCTATATAAGCCCCGATGGACAAATACTCTTCTACCCCATCAATCAACATACAAAACATTCTCACAACTTCCCTCATTCATACTTCTTCGAAATACAATCAGATCTAGAAAATGGCTCCCTTCCAGCTCGGTATCGTCCTCTACGACTTCCAGCTCCTGGACGTCGCCGGTCCCGTCGACCTCCTCATCTCCGGATCCAAAACCATGCTCAGCCACATCAACCGCGATGGCTTCGTCGCAGACGAACTGGTTGACCAAGGCATCGACATCAACTTCCACTACATCGCCCCAACAATGGACATCGTATGCCTAATGAGCGGCTTCAAAATCCAACCAACTACCACCTTCGCCGAATGTCCCAAACTCGACGGCATCCTCCTCGGCGGCCCTGGCCCCGAGTTCTGGAACAACATCCCAGACTCCTACCGCGAATTCCTGCACCGGAAGGTGGACGAGGTCGATTATTTCTTCACTACCTGCACTGGTGGCATTGTGGCCGCCAAGGCCGGCTTGCTTCGCGGTAAACGTGCGACAACTAATTGGGAGTTTCTTGATTATGTCAAGGAGGAGTGTCCCGAGACTACTTGGGAAACGGCTCGTTGGGTGATCGATGGCAAGTTCTGGACTGGGGGTCCGGCTTTTGCTGGAATTGATATGTTTGAGCATTGGCTTGAGGGGAGGAGGAGTGATGCTGTGGTTGCTTTGTCGAGGGCGAGTCTTGCGTATCAACCTAGGGATATCAATGGGAAGGAGATTTAAGGGGTTGCATGGTGTCATTGGATGATCTGGGGGAATGCTATTGTTTGTGGATTGTGAATGACCGGTTTATGTTTGTGAGTGGAGATCTTTAGTAGATGGAATATACAAATGCTCGGAGATATTTCATGTGTAGCTGATGTTCCCGGGCGCGTCCATCCATTGCTCGGACGGTAGTTCTGATAGGAACTCATTGGTGAACAACATCTCAAGGTCGATTTCGATGTCATCAGCAGGAACAGAGGTTTGATATGCATCCCAGAATTCTGTTTCTCGAATACCAGACAAGACCGGGCATCGCTTCATTTCCAGGTGCTGTTCAGTATTCGCAGCTGGAGGTAAACCGTGGTCGTAAGTTGTGGCGAGAGGGAGAGGACAGAGTAAATCCAAGACAGACTTGAACAGATAAAACATATCAGGAAATTCACCAGGATTCCGACCAGACTGCGAAAGCTTTTCCATCCGATTCGCTAAGCACTCAAGGTATCTGGTTAGAGTCCGGGATTCCTCTCCGACCGCGGCAACGATGCCTGGTAAGTTAGCTGCGGCTGAGATAACTTCCGTACTAACGCGGATGGCTGCAATTAGACGGTCCCATTCTGCAAATGAGAAGTTGGCAAAGTCTGACGTAGGGACGGATATGAAATAGTCCAAGAAGGCTCTTCCTTTGCTCATGATGGACTGGAATTTGGGGAGGTCGAATTCGAGAAGTGCCGGCTGCAGACGGTATATGCTTGCTTCCTCTAGCAGTGAAAGTGTAAGTCGTGCAACATCAATTGAAGCTAGAAGACAAAAGTATCAGATAGATAGCCCTTTCACTGGAAGGCATGGGAGAGCATACGAGTATTCAAGGAGAGATCAGACATAAGCTGACTGTCTGCTGGCCAGAAGAGATCTGGCTTTTCAACCCCTTTGTATGCTGCTTCTATTGCCACCTGGAGCCGAATGCAAGAGTATATCCGTTTACCACGGGTACACCCTCCCTGGGATAATCGAAGAAGGTAGCTTCTCAGGTTGGGGGAGAGGATCACCCTATTGTCTCGTTTGGTCCCTGTTGCAATGCTTGTCCACGATTGTTAAAAACCGGAGTAGCCCCTTTCAGATCTAATACTTACAGAGAAGAAAGGTAATAACACCCAAGACAGGCATCCAGAGTTTCGCTACTGCTCGATGGTGATGAACGGTCGAGCTCTGCGTTTGTAAAAGTTTCATCGTCGAACCCTAGATCCACCATCATGCTGATAGCAATTTGGAGATATTGGTAGGACTGAAAGCTTCGTGGACGTAGATGCAAGTTGTACCTATCAAACGACCCTTAGTCTACTTCGACTCACTTGCTTTCTTTTCGGTGATACTCACCATGCAAGGTAGATGAGCAACCCCTGAAGACAGTCCAGACTTTTTTCCCCAGCGTTCACAACCCGATCAGCTAACACGGACCGAAACCTGTTATCCAGACTCCTAAGAAGAGCCATGTCATCTGAGGATGCCGCAGTAAGCACAGCAAGATATAGGAAGCGATGCTCCGCGGAGGCTATATTACTAGGGAGTGTCACAAAAGGGAAATAGCAGCTCTTGGCTCGGAACTTGCTTAGGAGCTGATCAGCCTTTTTCTGGTCAAGTACCGCTGGGAGTAATTTTGTGTCATCAGGCGTAGTATCTAATGACGTTCCAGACGATTGTTGTCCCGGGATATCGAACTTTGTCTGGAATATTTGACGATGGACGTCCACAACATTCTTGGGTGGCGGAGGTCTTGGTGGAGCATCAAACAATCCCGAAAGAACATCGTGTTCTCCTGCCTTGGTTTCCACTGCGCCTGTCGTTTTATTTGCAGCAATCCGGCATTCTAATCTAAGTGTTTGGCATCTAGGGAACTATTAATTTGTGAAAAATTGATGACTCAGGCTTACTTTACCGTCGGCATGGCGCTTGTGGGGTTTCCCTTAGACAGCGCGTCCTTTTTACTTTGCAATGAACACATGCCCATGATGTCCTCGGTCTTGGGCACATATATTTGTATTCTGCGTTCATGGTGCTCTTTCCATGGTATGGTTGAAGTTGTGGATGGGAAGTCGGAGGAACCTCTGCTTATCAACATCAACAGTGGGTGGAGAAATACGGCGGATGACATCGAGGCTCCTAACGATGTAAAATATTACCAGTTTTACCAGACAGCAACGTATGTATTATTTGTGTCAGCCAATTGAATCTATAGTCGGATTATCGACTAATCCGGTTCCGAGGATATTTACCGCTTTTATAATTTAATCTAGCAGTACCTTACCGCTCCCAAGAGTTTTATCTTAGGTACTGCCGCCCCTAAACTGACACATTACTACCGCTAACTTTAGGCACCGGGAGCCCTAAGCTTAGACATACTACTACTATTGATGCTAGACACTGCATCCTTCTATTGCATGTTGGACTGCGATATAATGCTGGTAAATTGGTCTTTCATCAATGCTGGCCGGCCGGAAAGAACAACAACTATGCGGTGGTCCTCATCCTGGCATGCGTTAAACTAGTACCTCGGTACAGAGCCGGGACGTTTTGATGGAGATAACAGAAGAGAGCAATTGAATTTATTTGGGTCTAACTCGATACTAGCAATTATTGTCTACTCTATGATAACCATTCTGGACTTGTCCACGGCATCCTTCTCGCGTCGTTCTCAGGTTCTCCCCCATTCAAGAGGCCTTATCAGCCGCCTCCTTATCCTCGGCCTTCTTGGCCTCATGATCTGGCAGTTTCTTCAAGGGAACTACCAGGGTCAGGACAACCGTGAGGCAAGCCCCGGCCAGAGCAAAGGCAAAGACATCCTTGATGCCAACCATGTATGCCTGTCGAATCAAGGCCAAATCCTCCCCGTGGAAGGCATTCTTCAGCTCGGTCACACCTATATACGAGATCTCAGAGGAATTGAGCTGCGGAGCCGTGACTGATAGAGTCTTCAGCATGTAGTTGTTGAAGATGGAATTGCCGGCCGCTACAAAATAGGCGCCGCTCATCGCTTGGCACACTGGAGACACAAGTTAGCGGCAATCACTGCAATCCACTCTGTACAACTCACTAAAGGCCACGCCCATCGTGGCGGCCACGGTTTCTGGGGTGGCAAAGCCCTGCAGCGCCGTCACCGGTACCTGGTTTCCCAGACCAATTCCCAGGCCAAAGGTAACCTGGGCGCCGATCCACCAGGCCTTGGGGGTGCCGATGTCAATGCAGTAGATCAGGGTGGCGCCCAGCACGGTGATCAGCCCGCTGACTAACTCAATGGGCTGCAGCAAACGGGACTTTCCCACGAGAATGCCGCTTATAATGGCACCAAAGGCATAGAAGGCCATGAACGGCAGACTGTAGACACCACTCATGATGGCGGACGAGCCATGCACCGACTGGAAGTAGATGGGGAGGTAGAATAGGATCTGGAAGTTGCCGAGATTGGTACTGCGAGCGTTTAGTCCGGGGATGGATCTCTCTTTTGTGAGGGGGTCACTACTACTTACATCCACGCGTATAGGAGATGCGACCAGGAGGTGCGCGGCTTCAGCATGCGCAGCGGCATCATGGCATAATTGTCCTGGAACCACTCGACGACCACAAATGCAATGGATAAGACTACCCAGAGGGTCAAGGTGGCGATGACGGCGCCGTCACTCCATCCTTTCGCCAGACCGCCCCACTCCATGGCCAAGAGGAAGCAGATGACCGAGGTGAATAGCAGGGTCCATCCGGGGAGATCGAGATGGAGGAGAATCTCGGTCCAGGTCGCCGGGGTGGGCTTGATGTGCTCAGGCATGCGCAGGAAGAGGAACTGCAGGACCATGGCGGTGCCGCCGACGGGGAGGTTAACCCAGAAACACCAGCGCCAGGTGACCTCGCTGGTAAACACGCCACCAATCAGGGGCCCAATGGTGGTGGCAATCATAAAGACGCCCATCCACAAACCAATGAGCATCGGACGGAGCTTGGGTTCGGCCGTGAAGTTGATGATTAGGACGGAGCCCCCCAGAGTGCCGGCACAGCCCCAGCCCTGCAGAGCCCGTCCAATGATCAAAGCAATGCTGCTTGGGGCCGCCGCCGCAACCACACTGCCCACCAAATAAAGACCCAACGCGGTCATGTAGATGTAGGTGGCCGAGAAGTATTTGTACATCTTACCCCAGGGAGCGGAGGTGGTGCCGACGAGCAGGAAACAGGCCCCGCTATACCATCCGATATGGTCGAGGGCGTGGAAATCGCTAGTGATCTTGGGAATAGCGGTAGCGACGATACCCTGTGGACTCCTAGTTTAGTGCTCTTCTCGGTAACACCGTTGGGAGACTGACCAAGTCCAAGGCGGCGATCAGCGTACTGAGACTCAACGTGCACATGATCATGGTCAAGCGCAGGGGCGTTGCATACGTGAGGTCCTTGTCGTCGCCAGGCCCACTGGCGGAGGTGATGGAGGATGGCAGCTCATGGCCATGGTCTGTGTCGTTCTTGGTCTCAGGCGTGGGGGGCGACATTGCGGGCTTTTTGTCCGGAGAGACACGTGAGAGTGGTGGACAGTCCTAGTGCACCGCATTGCTACGGCAGTATATGTTATATATGTACCTGGGCAGTCGACTAGCAGACTCATGATGTGGGTTGTCACTGAATGGCGTGGACGTTGCAAGAGGAATCGTTGGACCGCCGGTGCGGCGGACGAAACACCGGTGGTGCTGCCATACAGTGAAATACAGCCAATTACGACACCAATGCAATACCGGGTGCAAAACATGCGGCTGGCCCGCCGCAGCGGCGGACGAAATGGTATGGTAATTAATTAATGTCATCCCCTCTGCCAGATTCCCCAATTCGAACATCATCCCATCGCTGACCTCGTTCAGAATTGCATCTCCATGGACCGCAGACCGAACTTAGATGATGTGCCCCCCTTTAAGCGCAAAAAGCTGCGTCGGGGTACCCGCAGCTGCTGGGAATGTAAGCGACGCAAGATGAAATGCGTCTTCGAGCGTCCCGAGGATGCCGTCTGCGTTGGGTGTCACCGACGATGGACGCAATGTGTGAGCCAGGAGTTCCCCGAGCAAGTGCCCGCTCATATCGACAGCAGTCGCCAACTGCGCGATCGTCTGCGCCGAGTGGAGTCGCGACTCGACCAGGTCTTGCACCAGGACGCCAACTCCACCCCAGCTCGCAGCATCGATCAACATTCTCATCCACCTCCGGCGTATACCGAGGACACGACCCCCGGGGAAAACATATCCCACACCCTGTACAGCGCCTTACCCTCCCCGCAAGATATTACCCACATCGTCACGGCCAACAGTCGCCATTCTATCCCTTTCCATGAGATCCTGACTACACCTTATAGTATCCTCGATCGCGATGGCCCCCGCGCGCACAGCCCTTTGCTCTCTATCACGGGCACCGGGGTTCATCCCGTGCTGATCGCCCGGCACATGCTTCATCTGGCCAGCTTCCTGCAGCACCTGCATCCCGATCTCCACGACGAGATCATGGGTCTCTCTGAGCCCCCGGCCGTCATGCGCGACCGACTGGCCGAGATGGCTATCCGTCTGGTGACTACACGCGATCAGTTCGTGGGCAGCGTCGAATTTCTCGAGTGCATCATGATGCAGAGTCTATACGAGGCCAATTGCGGCTATCTGCGCCGTAGCTGGATGACCACCCGCCGCGCCATGACTATCGCCCAGTCCATGGGCTTTCACCAGGCCGGCGCGCGACTACAGTACCAGGTCCTCCACCCGGACACCAAGGCTTATCCGCACTTCATGTGGTTCCGCATCGTTTTCTACGATCGCCAGATGTGTCTCCTGCTCGGTATGCCAGACGGCAGTCTCGATCGGTCCATGGGCTCCGAAGCCATGCTGGCTCAGGATTCCCCTGTGGGTCGCTTGGAGCGCCAGCACTGTGTTGTGATGTCGCGTTTGCTGGAGCGCAACCATGCCAACCCCACCGCATGCTCGGACTACGCCCTGACCCGAGAGCTCGATCGGGAGCTGCACCGATGGGCGCGCGCACTGCCCAGCCGATGGTGGCTGACCCCGAACCTCAGCAAGGAGCAGAAGAAGGATGCCTTGTTCTGCGACATGCGACGCTTGTCCGCGCAGCTGTGCCACTATAACCTCCTCAACCAGCTCCATGTGCCCTACCTGCTCCGCCACTCGGCCGACCGGCAATACGACTACTCTCGGATCACTTGTGTCAATGCCTCCCGCGAGATCCTCTCCCGTTTTATGATGCTGTGTCGTTGGAACCGAGTCGCCTTTAGCTGCCGCACCATCGACTTCATCGCGCTAATGGCTGCCATGACCTTAATACTCGCGCATCTCGACCGGTACCGTTCCTCGCAGGTCGATGATTTTTTGGCCGTTCAAGCGCTGGGCGACCGAGCCTTGATCGAGCAGGCGCAGGAGCACATGGAGGAGCTCGACCGGCTGAATGCCGACCCACTCAGTGCACGGAGTGCGCGCCTCTTGCGCCGCCTCCTGGCGATTGAGGCGAAGGCGGTCGACGGGGAGCATCTCCACCGCGCCCAGGTCGTCCGCGTGCAGAGCCCGGAAAACGCATACCAATCCGAGGCGACTCATTGCGAGGACAAACACGTTTATATCCCGTACTTTGGCGTCATTCAAGCGGCTGGGGAGGTTGTCTCTGCCGCCGCCGCGGCATGCTCCTCCCGTCCCTCGACCCCTACTGTCACGTTACCGGGACCCGAAGGACCAACCCAGACGCGAACGGTAGCTGCTACAACAACGCCTTCCCGCCCAGCACCGAATAACCACGTCCACGGCCTCTTCGGGCCTCTCCTCTCCGAAGTCCTCTCCGACGACCCCATGCAACTGTTCGAATACCCCGGCATGACCGGCGGCGAGGACGGGACATTCCAGGATATGGACTTGGCGTTCCTGGACAATCTGATGCGAGGGACCGGAGACGATATAACGGGCGCCACCGAGTGGGCGGTGTCATGACCAAATCCAGAGGACACTTGTTGTCTCCATGCCAGATTTGCCCGTAATGAACACCTCTTATAGTCTTATGGATCTAGTAGGAATCTTTGATTTACAAAGATTTATATGCTCTAGCTAACTAATCCCTAATCCCCTTCCTATTCTAGGTATGTGAGATCGATTTCCGGCTTTATTAGACGTGGAACTTGTGGTGCAGTCAGGACGCGAAGTCAAGAATGAATGAGGACGAGAACGAATGACATTGAATATATCTTGCGAATTTTGCTTTGGGTAAGAAATAAAACTCTAGACTGATGGTGCGTGCACAGCGGTGGGCTCCGGACGCGTCCAAATTAATTGGGTGCATTAGTGGCCATGCTAGTTCACAAATATGAACATACCATTCGAGGACCTTTTCAGTCCGGTGCACCATTTTATATTATTCACTCGAGATTGGCCAGCATTCATATTCAACGTGAGCTTCACATCCTGAATCCCGAAGCGAGCTACTAGTCTAGACTACCTTTCTCTTAAGTATGGCCCTCGTCAGCCCCAAATTTTAATTTTGCTCTTTATTCTTCTGGTACCCTCCAGCCAAGCTTGTGACGGATTTTCTTGTCATTATCTAGTCATGAAGGGCTTCGTGTCATCCACTCTTGCCACCTTGGCTGGGGCAACTGTGGTGATGGGCGCTCAGGGTGCTAGCGTTGTTACTGCATCTCTTACAGCCGCCGCAACCACAATTTTCCCGAAACCCACCACGTTGTTTCCTGCAGAGACAGTCCAATTGACGAATGAAGTTCTGGCTGCCGTGTCGGCAAACATTCGAAATGCGAATATATCTGATGTATTTAGTTTCGCCGATCCATACACCGGCTCGACTCTTTCGAAGAAGAATCCACGAAGCTGCAAAGTGATGCCAGGGGACGTGTCTTGGCCCAGGGATCTGCTCTGGAATACTTTAAATACCCTATTGGGCAAACGCCTGATCAAGACAGTACCACTGGCTGCATACTGCTACCCTGAGTGGCCGGAGTACGATGCAGATAAGTGCACTAATATTACCTCTCAATGGGCCTTTTCCAATCTTCAGTGAGTGATCCTTGTCTCACCATGGAACGTCTATCTGAACGAGTTATAGTATGGATGACCCAGCTTCCATTATGCTGCCCCTGTACGAAGGTAGAACCTGCATGGCGCCTGGATACAACTACACCAACACTTGTGAGTTGGGCGGCTACCCAACGTACGTTGTCAATGCTTCCACTGTGGCCCAGATTCAATTGGCCGTCAACTTCGCACGTAATCTGAACCTTCGCCTCGTGGTGAAGAACACGGGTCATGACTTCAATGGCAAGTCATCCGGCAAAGGTGCTCTGTCCATTTGGACCCATTGGCTCAAAGATAAGGCGTTTTACCCACAGTACAAGGCCGCGAATGGCTATGTCGGACCTGCCATTAAATTTGGTTCTGGAGTTCAAGTCTGGGAAGCCTATGAGTACGCGAAGAGCCTTGGTGTTAGCGTCGTTGGCGGAGAAGCTGTGACTGTTGGTCTGGGAGGTGGCTACACAGCAGGTGGTGGTCACTCACCGTTGAGCAGCATGTACGGCATGGCTGCTGATCAGGTTCTGGCCATGGAAGGTATATATGGAACTCGCTGCCTTTATCTCACTGAATATTTGGCTAACGCTTTGTTGCATAGTTGTCTTGGCTGACGGGCGCTTCATTACTGCATCCTCTACCGAAAACTCCGATATTTTCTGGATGCTTCGTGGTGGTGGCGGAAGTACGATTGGCGTTGTTACTTCTCTGATTGTCAAAGCTCTCCCGAGATTGCCAACCACCACTGTTACCTTCAATTTCACCATCAACGACGCCCCCAATGTCGATGCGTTCTGGAAAGGAATTGAGGCCTACTTTGACAATTTTGAGGATTTTGTCAATGCGGGTACCTACGGCTACTACTATGTTGGAGCGTCGGCCATTGAGATTGGGACTGACTATGCTGGATCGACCGACTACTATTTCCGCATGCAGTCTTTTGTTGCACCTAACATGACTATCACAGAGACAAAAGCACTGCTTGCTCCGTGGTACAAGGTTCTCGATGGCCAGAACATTACCTACACACCGTGGTACAACCATGCCGATAACTTGTTCGTCCTCCTTCTATTTTCTTCTTTAATCTTCAGCTAACCTACGAATCCTTAGCCATGACGCTTGGGTTGTCGCGTTCCCTCAGGAATTCGCCGGAGGAGCCGCGGTCAAAACCGCCTCCCGTCTAATGCCCCGTAGCGTCTTCCAAAACGACACTCTTCGTCAGCGTACCTATGCTGCGCACAAAGACGCTACAGAAAAGGTAACCTAACCTATACCACTCATTCTACGAGATAGCATGTTAAGATAAACAAAATAGGGTCTCTTTGTCGCCGGATTCCACATTTCAGGAACTGGCACCGCCGTCACCCCACCAAATGACACTTCCGTCCTCCCCGCCTGGCGTGACGCGCTCGCCCATGTCATCGTCGGCATTGAATGGCCCAGTAATGCCACTTGGGAGACTGTTCATAACGCATCCCTCGCTGTCACGAGCTGGATGGATGTCTTGCGTGACATCGCCCCAGAGTCAGGCGCCTACATGAGCGAGGCTGATCTGATCGAGCCGAACCTGCAGGAGGCATTCTATGGGGTTAACTATCCCGCTCTGTACGCATTGAAGCAGAAGTATGATCCCACTGGTCTGTTCTTTGCGCTGACTGCTGTTGGTGCGGAGGATTGGGAGGTCAGGACTACTGACCCTTTGCCGTATTCTTGGAATAATAATGGACGGCTTTGTCCTGTTTCTTCATAGATCTTTACAGAAGGAAAGGCAATGTTGTACCTTTATCATACCTAATTTGATGGTGGAAGAGTTCCGTTATCTGCTAGTGATACTTTGATCCTATCGCAATATAAAGAGTAAACGTGCTTATTGCTTCAAAGCTGTTCACAGACAAATTGCGATTTGCAAAGGCCCCGACGAACGCGCGACTCGAGCAAAGTTAGCAAGATATTGATGAATATCCTCAATCATGGTATTGATGTGGGTGGGGGTAAGAATGGCTTTGATGAAGCCGGCAGCCCGTTTCTATTGCGTAGTCTCCTCTTCAGCTCCATCGGTAACCGCCTTGGCTCGCATCCTCCGTTCTTTCGCATCGCTCTTGTAGTCCTTAAATTCCCTAGCCGGGACCCTCTTCATGAACAACTCGTCAAGCTCTTCATATGTGCGACCGCCTATTGGAGGAGATTAACCAACTTCACGATGGGATTGAAAGGGTAACGGTACGTACCTGTTTCAGGCAGGAAGAAGTAAAGATACACCAGGCAGAGCACCGTGAGGCCGGCATAGATAAACGAGATCTTCCCACCGAGGTTAAGCTTATCAGGATTGAAAAGATAGGGAGGACAAAAGCTCACATAACGAAGAACGCATTTTGAGCTGCCAAACCGATCGAGACTGTTTTTACCCGTAGACGTGCTGTAGGGACCTCGCTAGCGATGGTGTAAGCCGTTGCGGCAAGTCCAATGTTAAAAACAAAGCACCATAGGCAGTTTGTCGCACCTTTCTATTTTCGGTGCAGATCTGACTCGGTCTTTAATCTTATGGCCACTTACTAATACATGCTCTCCGGAAAGTTTTGCTCTAGAAGTTCTGGATCCGAGGAGCTAGAAATATATGCTAAATTTTTGATCTACTCATCTTCCTTATAGACACATAGGAAAGGAACTAGTAGTCATTGGGCCTCTTCGGTATCTTGAGGTAACTGGAACCACATAGACAGTGGTCAGCCTGGAGGGAATCGATTATCGTCCATCCGTGGCGTAAAGGGATGAGATGGAGGAGTCGTCACTCTAGATTTGGCCGAGGATTGCGTACGGCTCATAGGCGGGGAGTGTGGAGGCCCACTATGCAGTGGATTCATCCAGAGATGGCCCCAAGTCAACGCTGATCATTGATCTGTAGTGCCAAGTTAATCTTTTTGCCTTATACCCGCTGCCTCAGCGGGTATAAGGCAAACCTAGGCGATGTTAAAGAGAATTGCATTGAGAAGGATACTAACATATACCAGTAGAAGCTTGGTTCACGAACAAGCCCACTGGCCCACTGAAGATTGTTTCACATATCATCACAGTAATAATAGCGCATTGAGCAGTTTAGGGGCTGCATTCGTGGATTCCTTACTTAAAAACTGCTTCAGAGGCTATAACCGATGACTAAGCGCACCTAAGTTCTGAGATGCTCGCCCGTCCCAAGTATGACTTGCCCCTTTCGAATTGAGTCCTATAATTCCGGTTCTCAAACAGTATATCCACGGATATCCTCAGATCCATCAAGAGGCCAACAGTCTCGATGCTATCCAGATTAGTTGACTCGGTGAGCTCTCCTAAGGTATATAAACACTCGCCTCTCCCATCCGAGTCTCACATCAATCGTTCAATTACATACAACTAGCAAACACCTCACTCGTGCAAGACAACATGGCAATTCTGTCCAAGCTATCTTTGCCTATCTGGGCACTTGCTGCAGTAGTCCACGCTACCAGCTCGTACTGTAGCCACAAGCACAGCTCCCACCATACTGGCGCCTATGACTTCCATCCGAGCCAAGCAGGCATTCAAACCGCTCAACTGGTCAGCAGTCTCCCCACCAGCCCAGTGGGAAAGATCACCACTAATAAGATACTAGATTAACCATCTGCCTTTACCATATGACTTCAACACCTCCAACAGCGAGATGGCCGACTCCAGTAACTCCTGGTGGATATCATCTTACCTCACGGGAAGTGACAATCACCAGTACATGGTGCTGTCCCACGTGCTTGCCACCGATGCATATGGGCTTTACCGTGGTGCCATCTACGACATTACCGAACCAGCCTATAGCCAGTTCTCAGTTATGACCACCCAGAACCTTACGGCCGACAGCCAGGACGGCAAGTTCAACATCCGCACCGACGATTTCTTCTTCGGCTCTGCTCTCGCCAACAACTCCATCACGAGGTTGCGCACCGTATCAAATAGAACAGACCTCCAGTTCGATCTGACCTACGAGCTGACCGCTCCCGTCCTCTTCAACGCAGGTCTTGGTGGCCTCTTTCAATTCGGCCCGGACCGGACGGGCGAGTGGTCCATGCCTGCGGGAAAAACCTCTGGGTCGCTGGTCTTCAACGGTAAGAAGGTTACTGTTGACAAGAAGCGTTCTCAGACTTGGTACGACCGTCAGTGGAACGTTGGGTCCGCACCCACCAGCCTTACTTGGACCTGGTTCCAACTGCACATCAACAATGGGGAGAGTGACGAGAATGAGCTGGTCTCGTTGTGGATGTACGACAGCGACGTTAAGGGTCATCGTCAGTGGGCCACTACCCAGTCCAAGGCTGGTATCAATATCGTCCAGCCTGTTCCCACCGTTGAACCATTCGGCAGCTCCTGGACATCCCCTCATACCAACGCCACTTACGACCAAGCATGGACAATCATTCTTCAGGACAACACTACACTCATGGTTAAGACGACCTATGAGGACCAGGAGCTGTGGGCTGCCAGTGGCTTTGCTACCTACGAGGGCTTTGTCACTGTGAAAGGAACCGACGCCGATGGCAAGTGTGTGACCGGCTTCGGACTCGTCGAGATTCAGGGACTTTTCTAAGCGGCCAGAGGTCAGCACTTGCTATCGCCATGTGGAGAACTATGGTGCCTCCCTGATAGTCCTGAATCATGTTACTTCAGACACTCATAATTACTGTCAAGCGGCGAGGTCGCTGCAATTATAGATATATTTTTGTATAGTAACATCACGATGTACCATTAAAGTCTTATCCACTTCATTTCATTAAATATAGATATAGCTTCAACTATGGCACTTTTCTATCGAAGCATTGACGTAGGAATTCTACTGCCTGATTGCCGCGAACTCGAGTGTTTACAGGGACAAGGAGAGCGAGGCACTGTGCTTTCTATTGTTAATGGTACTATATAGTCCTCTATTTTACTATAGTTTGGTACATACGACCATAGGGTGTGGAGAACAGGGCTTCCCGTCCGCTCAGCCGTACTTAAGCCACACGCCGGGAGGTTAGTAGTTGGGTGGGTGACCACCAGCGAATCCCTCCTGTTGTATGTTTTTGATCTTATTTTTACCCATTCGTGCTTTTTTCCCCTGACAATTTCGAAGAGGCGCAAAAACACCCTCAAATCATACTATGCTGGACACACTTCGCAGGGACCCATCATAGCTGCATCATTGGTATTGGCCTGTTGCTACATCCTTAAAGTTTGGAGATTGTATAGAAATATACTCTGTACACACTCAATGAATGCCCTTATGCCCATTTGCTGCAAAAACTTACTTTCGCGGCACAAACAAAGCACTCATATATACGGTTGCACACCAGGGAAGCTGTTCCAGGCGCATTCTACTACTCAGCCAGCCAGGAGCAAAATATCAATCACAATCACAGTTTTTAACAATATGGTGTACGGAGTTGATCGAACATAGTGGTAGTAATCGCCATTCAAAGTATGCATGGTTTTCTAGAAGCTGTCGTATTTGCCTTCGCGGCGTTGGGACATACAGCCACTGCGATCGAGTCCAGCTGTTTCCAAACTACCCCACAGTCGTATGCAGGCACGTCACAGAAGTTATAAAAATCCGAAGCCGATATGGCTATCTCCTCGTCAGGCGGAAGTAGTCAAATTAGGCATAACAATGTTACCGAAAATGTTAATACTAGAATATAATTGATTGCCTCAGTGGCCACAAAAATGATACAAAAGGAAAGGTCACCAGGGGTACAGGGCTTAGATAAAGTTGTATACTTATCCTATCGGGTATATACTACATCAAGTAGCACCCCAACCACTATCAAATCAGTAGCAGCATAAGATAGAGCCAGAGCCCAACACCCTCCTTGGACTTTTATCAAGCAAGCCTCATGTGACACCCTATGTAACATTGCTTATTTTATCTTGACTAGAGCATTCATTCCCTGTCCTGGTAGCATCACGACCACTTCCCGTCAAATGCCTCTTCCCATGTGAACCCTGGCGGACTAGGGAAGTTAGTCAGCAGTTCTGCCCATAACTCGGTGATATCTTGACCCGCAAGACTGTTGGCTGGATGCCCAGGAGCACACAGAAAGCTATCTGGCGAGGTAAAAGGTATGTGGGCGTGCTCCTCTGGGTCAACTGCTTCCCCAGTGCACGCTGTTTGGCTTCCTGGAATCTCGGTCTCTTCAGAGGAGAAGGGTTGTGTCGGAAGGCTGACACTATCATATGGCGTTGAAGGCGACGTTGGACCAGGATGGTTACCATTGACATCCACAAATTCTCGCGGGAAGGATAGACGTGGCTTCTGAATGATACCTATTAATTGGTCGAGCGCTCGGATCATGCTGTTCGTAGGCTTTTCCAAGGATCTCTGTTTTTCTCTCAGCATTTCGCATTCGCGAATCAAGTTCTTCCTTCTGTCCTGTGCACGAAGGCCATCGTTGTCCCGCATTATATCAATGGTCAAGAGAAGCAGGGCACCAAACGAGTGCTGGTCTATACTGTGTGAATGGAAGGAAGGGCAAAGATCTTCCGGCTCGACTGTATGACGAATATTCAACAACTTCTCGGCGCAGTTTATTCCAAGATTGACCAAATCGGAGCACGATGGATGGCTCTCTCCCCGTATAAGAAGTGGCCTCAGCAGACGGCCAAGTCGTGAGTATAGCCCAAACAATAACACATGCCTTTGCCGGATAATATAGGGGCGGCGGGCAGCCAATACTGCTGTTTTATTTATGTTTTCTTCATCCATCTGGAAGAACCATGGCAGGTTTTCCTCGAATGAGTTAAACCATCCGACAATCTGGCGGATTTGCTCGTGATCTGGTATATCTGTTCGTTGGTGGACGTTCTGCATAGAGTCTACCATATCTCGACATAGCTCAGCAAGCTTAATACGTTGGATGAAGAATGACATTGATGTTGGCTGGCCCTCGGGTAGCGAATTTGGGGATGGTTCGTCCGCACGAATATCGGCATCGTCTATGTTGAGGGGATATTTGACCGCCATGAGCTTCGGGTTGATGCTATATATCCCCTCCTGGCTTCCTGGGACGCTGGCAACAAGCCTCGAAGCGCATCATTAGTATTGACCCATGTGCAATTGAGATGAAGGATCGAACAAACCAGTCAGTAGACGCAAGATGCCACCAGAGACGGCGCTTGAGTTCTGTTACAATGACGTCGTCATCTTCTGTTGGATGATGCGCGTCAAGGCGATGGATCTTCATTTGAATTGCCTTCGTATGTGCGATACCTCTTAGGGTATGGAACATGGATGATTGCCCTTCCGTGTCCCATATTAAATATGTCATGATCAATATTGTCTGCAAAGATACTAGTGACGACGAGCCTATTGCATCTTGCTGCAATAGTGCAGATATGACTGCCTCCTTCCATGTACTGTGCCACGTCGACGCATCCTTCAGTTGGTCAGATATTGAGTGAGAGTGTGAATGGCAGACATAAAATGCACTGGATGCGAAGATGGAAAGGAAGAAGGTAATTGTTTCATCCGACCCCATGATTGATCCCGATAGTTCATTATAAGTCGCCTCCAGGAGTGCGCGCGTGGAAGGAACATGAATCTCGCGGTGCAGACAGTCTGCAGTCTGAACATAATGGTCGAAGAGTAGCCGAGCAAGATGAATATCAGGCAGAAGACTTTGCAAGTTTCTCCACTTGATATTGTTTGGTACATCGGTAGTCGGCAGGTCGTGATGCTGGAGTATTTTAGATGACGTCTCTCCAGAAGCCTTTCTGTCATTCAATCGAATAAATTTGGGTTCGCTCATAGATACCCCCCCTGCTGGTTGTTGTCGTTGGAGGCTCGGCTCGGTAGCAGAGTGTGGATTAGAAGCAATGGCCTCAAGATTGTCCCATGTCTTGGGACTGTCTGCTCCATGATGACTTTCTGCTAGATTACACGTTGGGGGAGTAAATTGGGGTGTTCTATGGAACTGCTGTCCTAGCCCGGAGGTGGAAAGGAGAGCGCTTTCTACTCTTTTAAGGCGGTCGTTGATTTCCCGAACATTTCTTTGACAATCGTATTAGTAATGGCATAATAGAGCGTTAGGGTCTCGCACCGTTCCAGAGATACAAGCTTGTCATCTAGGATCAGAGTATGGTGTTGCTCCTCAGATGGGTCCTTGTTCGAACCTAAGGAGGACTGTACAGGTTTAATCACTTCCGAAGGGCGTTAATCCTCTCGCGTCAGACAAAGTCACTTGAATCAGACATAGAGTTAGAGAAGAGAATATTTTACCTGAAGCATATTCGCATGCAAAGCCTCTGGAAGTACAGTTATAACACGGCCTCTTCTTGTCGCATCGAACCTTTTTCAAACGGCAGAACTCACAGGACACGGGTTGCTGCCAAGCACTGCGTTTGGGGGCTGGTCCGGCTTCTGTAGTTGAACGCTTCATCACATTCAGGGCGTTTTCAGTGTCCATTTCCAAGCTCTGTTGGGCAGATATACAATGCAGGATTGGCTTGAAGTCGCAACGGTCTGACTGTCTAAGTGTCTCGGGCCGTGATTGGCCTACTCGGACCTCCGCGGGGCTCCGCGGGGCTCCACCCCATCCTCACGCCCTACGAGTGGGTTTGCTAAGAGGCATAAACAGCTAAATTATGAGTCAATGGAATCGGCTTTTGTAGACTTAGTTAGAAGGAGGCGTCGTAGACTGTCCTGTTCCTCTGTATATATATAAGTGTTAATATAACCCAGTCCTTCCTTGATTGCTAGACTTGAAAAGCTTCAATAAATACGTCGTCTCATAAGCTTCAATTTCCATTGTACACTATTTTCATTTTTATGAACTCCCAGTGCTATTCCTGAGCTCGCTTTGAAAGAGTTATTTTGTCTATACCCTCTCTTAGTGTTTGTCGACTGCAACGATGAACGACGCGCGTCACTCAACTAGAGTAAGTCAGAATGCGGAAGAGAAACGACCGACTTTTGAATGTGCTAGAATAAATGAACCTAAAGAATTTCCTGATGGGGGCGTACGGGCTTGGCTAGTGGTTCTGGGGGCCTTCTTCGGCCTTTTTATCAGTTTTGGCTGGACGAATTGTATGAACCAAAGCAAGACCCCTGGGGAAAGAGAGAAGATTGACCCTTCATCACACAGGTGTCGGTGTGTTTCAAGCCTATTATCAGACTCACCAGTTACAGTCAAAATCCCCAAGTATAGTGTCGTGGATCCCTGCAACATCAATGTTCATGATCTTTATTACTGTGAGTGAGAGGCTAACAGATAAGCTCAAATACCGAATCCTTAGACTTCTCCAAGACACTAACACTCCCAAATGTAGGGACCTGTGGTTGGAAGGCTGTATGACAATTTTGGGCCGCGTTACCTCCTCTTGATAGGGGCCTTCCTGCATGTGTTCGGACTCATGATGACTTCCATCTCATCCCAATACTACCAGTTTATCCTTGCCCAAGCTATTTGCAGTCCCATTGGCGCGGGCATGGTCATGTATCCTTGCTTCAGCTGTGCCACAACCTGGTTCATGAAGAAGCGTGCCCTGGTAATGGGTATAGTTGCCAGCGGATCAAGCCTCGGTGGAGTGGTTCTACCTATCCTAGTAGATCGCTTGATGCCTCAGATAGGTTTCGGGTGGACTATGCGAACATGTGCGTTTCTAATGTTGGCGTTACTAATCGTGACAAATCTCACTGTGAGGCCAAGGCTACCTTCGCAACCAAAAAACATCGGTATAATGGCATTTATCCGGCCTTTCAAGGACCTTCCATTTCTTTTAACAGCACTTGCCAGTTTCTTCTATTCGATGGGGATGTTCATCCCAATCACATTTATGGTGACCTACGGCAAATATAGGGGAATGTCGGTTGAACTTGCCGGGTATTTAGTACCGATTTTCAATGCGGCGAGGTAAGTACATACCACACAACATTTCCATCACCCTGATGGACAAGAAACCCATTAACCAGGCAGTAATAGTGGGATCGGCCGTATTCTTCCTGGATATGCAGCGGACAGGCTAGGCAACTATAATGTCTCTCTTTGTGCGGCATGTTTCTCGAGTATTTTTGTTCTGGCTCTGTGGCTCCCTGGACAAGATCAAGCGACGGCAATTGCATTTGCTGCTCTCTTCGGTCTAAGCTCTGGCACCTACACAGCCATCAGCCCGGCTCTGGTGGCACAGATTTCCGATATACGGGAGATTGGCACCCGATCGGGTACGATGTATGCTTGCATGTCCGTGGCAGCATTGACAGGGAGCCCTATTGGAGGCGCTCTCATCTCGGCTGCAGGGGGGAGTTACTGGAAACTGCAGGTTTTCACGGGGATAATGTTGGCAATGGGGACCATCTTCTACATTATAGCCAGGATGCATTTGGCGAAAGGCAAGCTGTGGATAAAGGTATAGTTTTTGGGTCTGGATATACACAACTGTTGCAAGTGTCATAATATCAATACTATAATTGGAGATCTTTAGTACGGATGATACTATTCTTGTTCATATATCATAGATTAGATCTAATTAATGGTTTTAGCCAATTTGCAATATTGAAATGTGCATATGGTTCGTCAAAAGTTGAGACGACGAAAATATCGAAATCCATATTTACTTTTAACCAGAGAGCTCTTCATTCCTAGGTTCTGTTCTTCAATTGGACGAGTCGTTATGTGGATGGCCCTTGCATTGCGCGAGCTGTGTGCTAGTATTACAGTTCCCTCACCAAAATCTAGAACGGTCGATATCGAAAAATCCGCCGCAGAGATCAATATTGTCGTCAATATAGTAAAAATGATCCTCGGCTCGTTCCTTTCAGGCGTAACTACCTATAGTGGCCCGAACGAGATTGTGGATTGCGAGACATTCACCATGCCGAAAATCCCCCATCACCGTACATATGCACCTTTCATTTGACATTCCGCTCTAACGTCTTTCTCCAGACACCTCTCCGGCGGGCAATAAGGGAGCTAGTGCTCCGACTCGCGCTGGATCTGGAGAGATACGGAGAACTGCTATATATTCTCCAGCTCAAGGTCGATCCGGTTTGGGGGTCAAACTGTTCGTATATAGTTGTTGGACCTGAACAGTGATGAAGAAAATAAAGTCACCAGCTTAGCCGATTCGCTGCTTCCGCCTCACCCAGACCTCCTGATCGGTGCTGTCTGCAGACTCATCCTTAGCTTGGGGGTCACGCAGTTGCACTTCCCATAGTTTCAGCTTGTAGTTGCCACGGTCTGCTTGTCCAGAGAAGATATCAAAGGACCAGCCGTGTTTGGGACATGTCAGTCCCGCACTGAGGGTGATGCCAAAGTCTTCAATGTCAAAGAGGCTGCCCTGTGAAAGTGGGAATGACGAATGAGGACATTGCTGGAAAGGGTCAGTTAGAGCTAAGAATCATGTGTCTGACTCACTTACATGGTCAATGGCATGAATCTTGCCCTTATATTTGAAAATAAGTACTTGCTCCTTCAAGTCCCCTGGTAAGTCAATGTCTGCTTCAACCGGAGGGCCGACGTTTGTCTTGGGGATGTTGAATGCTTTGCAACTTGGGGCAATCGGAGAGCAGTCATTGTCCAACTGGAGGTCGGGAAATTCAGATACAAGGCCTACCTGGTGCCAGGCTGCCTGAGAGCGTTGAAAAAAAGGATTCATTGCGGGTCTAGTAACAGGAGGCTCTTTCGTTGTGTTAGCGACATCGGGAAGCGCAAGCCTGGCAGACTGTTATCAGAAAAGATAAGTGTGCACGTGACAGATTATGCCCTGCATAACGTCGCGCACCATCGCAAAATGGCATGGCTGATAAGCTTTTAGGCACGGCATTATCAGGGCTATAATTTTAACCGGCTCAGATCGGCTGCTATTGCCTCGGCCTTGAAAAGAGGACAACCTGGATTAGCGAGGAACGCCACCCATCAACCAATGACAGAGATCATAAATAAAAATAAAAATAGAATCCACGAGAGATATGGGCGATCACAACGCATGAAGATACTCTTCGAGCTAGAGCATGTCATAAGATAAACTCAACGAACCTAGACATCACATGCACGATATACTTTCGATTCAAACTAACATCAAACAGCGGTGAAACGTTTTTATGCACCATATACACGCAGGGTTTTGAATGACCAATATTTTTGTACGGATGAAATGTCCCCAAAGTTTCGGGAGAAATTGAGACAGAAGCATGACATACTGTTTTTGAATAAGGAGCATCAGGGACAATAGTCAGTATTATATTCCGCATTCTTCTTCGGAATATAGTCCTAATATTACCGTTATTCAGAACACTTTCCCCTGTATTGTCATCCAAGGAATATATAATTATACGGACTGTTACAAGAATAAGTTATAACGGAGCTATACTAGGATCACGGCTGCGGTATATGCTAAAGAACTGCTACTCCCCATGGGAGCACCAGCTATAATGGCCTATTTGAGTGAATCATAGGACTAAAGGCTGCCTGCAGTGCCTAGGTTTTATCTTTCCTGCTCCTTAATATAACTTTGACTTTTGGGATATAATTGCTAGTAGGGGCGTTGATTTAAGTATGGTAGCCAACATCGAGTCACCGCTGTGTGATTCTCCTAAGCATAAACAGCTTGCAAGGGCACAACATGCTTATGGATATGACCATTGATAACAATTGCATGCAATCTCTCCTGTTTCTGCAAAATTTCCAGATCAGACAGAGGATCTCCATCCACCAGAATCATATCCGCATAGTATCCCGGTGCCACCTTGCCCAAATCGTCTGGGTATCCCATCATCTCTCCTCCCCAAGCAGTTGCAGCAATGATACTCTCCATCGGAGTATAGCCAAACAAGTCCACAAGATGCTTCAGATCCCTGGCATACGTCCCGTGGGGGGCCCAGGCAAAACCGTAGTCACCGCCGGGCATGACACGAATTCCCCGTTTGCGCATCTCTTGCATCGCCTTGCAGGCTGTGTCCACCTCGTACTTAAGGCCTTTCTTAGCTGCGTCCTCGGCGGTCAAGCCCCATGGTGTCGCTTCGCCGGTGCATGTTGTATAGAAGAAGTTCAGAGCTGGAGCGATCCAAACATGATCTTTCTTTTGCTCTAGCATGTCCATTCCTTCTTGATCGATAAAACTAGCGTGATAAATAACGTCCACCCCAGCTTGGAGGGCAAGTTTGACGGATTGAGCACTTCTGGCGTGTGCACAGACACGTTTCCCCCGGTTATGCGCCTCATCTACTGCGGCTACCGTCTCTTCCAGGGTGAAATACGTTTCCGTGCTCGGCATTGTTGGGTGGATGTCGTCACCACTCATGCTCAGTTTGATATTGTCCGCCCCGAGCATAATGAACTCCCGAACCTGCTTCCGCATCTCATGTGGCCCATCTGCATTGCGCGAGATACCGGGCACAATTGCTCCGCCGGTGGTTGTAATCTCAGGTGCGTTCGCCAGGGTACGTGGACCTGGAATCATACCGGATTTGATGGCACCCTTGATGGTGATATCGAGCCGAGGTCGAGCTGATGCTGCCCCGAAACACATGGTATAGCCGCAGTCGAGGTAGGTTTTGGCTGACTGAGCAGTCGATAGGACATGTTCTTCGAGTGGCGTGCTTGTAAGGCCATCGAGAGTAGGCGAGTCATTAAAGCTGAGATGGGTGTGGGCGTCCATCAGGCCAGACATCAGTGTTTTCTTGCCCTCGCCGTCGATCACCAATGCACCACCGGCGGCTGAGTCGCTGACATCGCCCACGGCGATGATACGTTCTCCTTCGGTTAAGACGTTTCCATCATAAGGGGCCCGCCCGGTTGAATCCAGAATGCGAACATTTTTGAACAGGATCTTGGACGGGTCCCCTGGTTTGTGGTTGTTAATCGTGATATCGGCAGGAGTGGGCCGGTATGGCTGGTCAATAGCAATGGATCCCATGGTAAGATGATATTTTGTTTTACAGAGAACTTGAAAATTTTGGCAAATAGGTTGGGTCGCATTTATTTGATCGTCATTCGAATTTTGATTACACATCGTTGCAAGGATCAGGCGGGGTTGGATCTTGGTTGCATTGAATAGTGCGTGAAGATCGCTTCGACACACAACACTAACTCCATAGCGTGTGTAATTTCAAAACTATTTCCACAATTGCTGCACCACCTTAAACACGCCCTTTCTTTCCTTTTCTCGATCCTTGGGTTTGATTTCTACCCATGGGAGTGGGCCAAAGATCATACATTAGCATCGGGCGTCACTAATATTCCTGGGTTCAACTACATCCCTATCCCTCTTAATGATCCCTATAATTTTTCCTTTCAAGTTATGGGGGCCATTTGTTACTGTATCAATTAGAAAATGTCAATGTTGACCAGCTTCTAACAATATTGCACAATACGTCTCGCTATAAGAAGAGACTTCAACCAACACATCTAGATGCAGCCCAGAAGGGAGTCGCTCTTCAAGTGGTGGCCTTACCTGCGCAAGCTTCTATAGAGGCTTTGATAGTCAATTGATTCTATCCTGAGCACTCAGCCAGTAAGTTTTATATTCTAGTCTTTCATTCCTCGGCCAGCCTCGCTCCAACCAATTGCCCATTATTGATGCGGACGTGGTTGAGAAGTACTCCTAGACAAGCACCAGAAAGGCTGTCAAATGTGAAGCGAGTACTGACGTCATGCAGACTTTTCAGGTAGTCTAAAACACTGGTGCACTTATCTCTATTTGTGGCCTTTCCCATTAGTGACGCATCTCCTTCTGAAGAGACGTCCTCAAGATCCTTTGGAAATAGTTTATTTCTATGCGGAGCCGCATCCTCTTACTCGTGCAGCATTTCTGCAGCCAGTGCCCCGTAGAACACGCGGTTGCGATCCAAGGACGAGGACGTCTCAACAAAGATCAACGAGCTCGAAGGAATCAAAAGAAGAAGTTGTGATCGAATCTATGGAGTCTAGATCTCTCTATCACATGACCCTGGTCAAGCCTCTTGGATTCCAGTCTACTTCTGAAATTAAAGTGGGTGCGACTTCCGCAACCCGACCCGAAAACAGCCCTAACCATGATCTTAGGATAACATGAACTAATGTTGAATCAGTAAACCTTATAGAAAAATATGGTATATTGTGAGTTACTTGTGAATACAATTATGGGCTGTAGCAGGTATGAAAGTACGGTAGGGGTCTCATGATATGCAGTTCGCACGGACCACGGGTCCACAACCATGGTTCAAAAGCAACGCCCCAGACAGATGTCGAAGGGGAGGGGTACGGTGTAAGTAAACCTTCCAAAATCTTCAGGCTGTGGATTGGATCAATAAGGATTAGTATAGCCCGTGTAAGGCGTAGCCTTAGACTGAGTTTGGGTGGCTGTGATCGTCCCCGATCTCCCGCTGCTATGGTTCGGAGCCTTTTAGCCTCCTTGACGTTCACAAAAGGGTTAATAAAAAGGCCTTACCAGCCTGTCGGATGTTAAATACGATCATCTAAATCCTTGGCAGTAAGTAATCGCTGACGTGAAGAATGTTCTAGAGCGCTTTGCAAATTTATTCTTGGATTGTCTTGGTTTGTCTTATGACATTGTCAAGGGGCTTGTTGAATTGCATATCTGCCCAACAAAAAACGCCAAGTATACGCGTGCGTCTCGTACCGTGGACTTGTATGTGACTTGCACCAAACTCCCCCTTCTCTGGGACAACTCATTGGAGTTAATTCTGGTTTTCTATTATAATAAATGCGCCAAGAGGTTCATGATGGTCTAGGTCATCCCAACCCTGGGTGGCTCGCATATCTAGGTGTTGTCTAGACTTCCTCGATCATATTGTAAAATTTTCGAGGCTGAATACCCTAAGATATATAAAAGGGATCTTGTATCTATCGTGATATACACTGCTACCAGTTGCGTACAGACCACACAACTGACGCTCTTCTTCTATCCTCTATCTGGTGTGTACAGTTGAAAGAATGAAGACCACATTTCTTACCTTGCTTGTTCTCTTTGTTGGCCTAGTTGTTGCATCGCCGATGTTCCAAGGCGATGATGATGATGAGAATGTTAAAGGTAATTCCATAAGCTCCAATGAACAGATGATTTTATAACAGGTTCTTAGTTTCTGAGAAAGGACAGTGTGACTGGACAGACCCGGGCTGCGAAGCCTGGGATCCAATCAGTTGCGCCTGCCAGGACGACAGCTACGTTTCCCAGAGCGAACCCTGGGATGACTCTCCAGATATGAGCGGCGAGAAAATTAGCAGCCGCCAGGTAAAGATTAGAACACGGTCGACGAAAGCCGTCAAAGGCTTCTACAGTGGCAAAGTGAAAGGAAATTGGGTCGCAGTGGATAATGATGCTTATCAGAAAGCCAAGCAGGCAGTTTTCAAACAACTGTCTTCGGACCCACTTGTTTCCTTCGGGCAAGTTGATGATTTATCAAAGAAATTCAGAGCCAAAGGTCAGTCGTGGAGGTGGACTGGCAAAGTTGACAAGAAGAAGCTTTCGGAGCAGGCTCACACAGACCATGGGCCTTTCGGTCAGTTCAAGAACTGGCAAGGAACTAGGTTCTATGACTTCACCTTTTATTTCAAGGTGACTTGAAGGGTTATCGAGAAACCAGAGTCAACATCGGGTGCAGTCGATCAGGACGAAAAGTGTTCTTCTATGTAGTTTGTTTTAAACTTTGGGATTTATGCAGTATAAGTAATAACGCTGTATCTGAGATATTAACCATTGTTTGCATTTAAAAGGCCAGCGCCTGAGTCCTCATGAGACCGTGGCAAGACACTTGGGAAGAGGTTAAAATAGCTAGTTACCAAACAAAGGATTTCTTTCTCAAGAAGCTCAATCACAAAAAAAAAATACCAAAAACATACAACAGGAGGGATTCGCTGGTGGTCACCCACCCAACTACTAACCTCCCGGCGTGTGGCTTAAGTACGGCTGAGCGGACGGGAAGCCCTGTTCTCCACACCCTATGGTCGTATGTATTAAACTAAATTAAAATAAAGGGTTATATAGACTTTATCCATGCCTTTTTAGCATAATGTCATGGTCTAGAATTCCGTATTCTTGATCATCACCATATGACGTTCTTGAGACCTTCAGCTACACTTCTCTCTCTATGACAAATCTTCCTCTAGATATGCGGACGGCAGCTTCTCGGTGGTCAGCTGATGGTTGAAATCATATCCCAGGTAACGAGTAAGCAAGTCCCAAAGATCCTGAGATCCTTCCGAGTATTCAATGAATTCTGACATCGCGATCCTCAAATCCTGGCCGTCATGGATGCCGATGAGGATGCGCACATGGCATCTCGCGAAGGTAAAAAGCATTACCTAGAGGAAGAGATGAAAAAGGTCAGCAGTGACTCAGTTAAAAGGAACGCTGAAACTAACCGGAACAATGAGATGATCGAGGAGAGTTTCTGTGCAAAGGCGGGACCACATCGTGGCAACTATGGCCATGACCTCTGCCTTAAGGACCAGCTCGGGATCCTTGGCCTCGCTGTGGTGCATGATGACCTTGATATACGGGAAGGTCGGATGGCTTGAGCAAGCGTAGAAGAAGTCGATGATCCAGTGGTAACCGTCTCGATGATCCCAATCGTGACGATCAAAAGCTGGGTTAAGATGGAAATCCCTGGTCCCAAGTCAATCTGTCTGTCCTGAAGGATGACACAAGATTATATTGGCACTTACGTGTTTCCTCTCCATTTGGTGATCAAAGTCATATTTGGCATGGCCGCTTCGCAGTTGAGCTGTCGGCTTGACATCTCCATGACTAGTCGATCGACCAGAACTCCAGCTTTACGATAGGAGCTTAGTGGCCTGTACTGTACCGTACTGCTGCTGTATCCAGGTCGAAGGATAGTTGCGACGTTGTTCAGTCCCCGTTGAGTCTCGGGGTCCGTAGTGTCCATCGGACGCTGTTGAATGAACTCTTCGGACAGAGGGACGAAGTAGGCACCTGGGTCTAGCGAACGGGGTATTGCGAGCTCTGTAGTCCTTTTCAGGTCGAGTGGTAGGATATGCACGGGTAACACCTCCAAGTGTTCCGATTCAAGTGCCTCGGCCTTTAGACCCTCTAGCTCCTTGTACAGGTCCGCGAGCATGCTATACATTTCAGTTCTTTGACTATCCAAGTTCTTAGATCGATCAATACGCGAAAAGCGACCACGTATGGCGCGGATAGTTCTCTGGATCATAGACATGGCTAAGTTCGAAAGAGACGATGTTGTCGGTGGAGGTGCTGATAGTCAAGTGAGCAAGGCTTCTGGAGTGAGGGGAAAGTGATCGAAAGTTGCTCCACGACTGAGGTGAAAGTGGTCAGAGAGTTGAAGAAATTCTCATAGGTCGGCAGACACCGGCTGAAGAAAAAGAAATGGAAATGAATAACACAAGAAGTGGGAGGCTGATGTCATTCGGTACACTGTTCCGCGTCGAATAACTGGAACACTATGGTCTTTTGTAATATTGTATTCATTCACTGTGAGAATGATTCATGGGTAGTTGTCATTCTGTAAATATCTTTCTCTAATAAAGAGGGTAGATGGAAAGTTTTAGTGATATCCTTATGGCACCGTTAGCGAGGAACTATTTCAATAAGTAGACAGCAACTATCTTTTGCATGTCTGCCATCTTTTGGGGCCTTCTATATTAAGATCAATCGACCAACGCGCGATCCCAGCAGGCGGCTGCATCTCTTTCCGCACGGCAATCACTCGTCACTCGAACCACCGATCATACTCAGGGGAGATACAAGTGTCAGGAACAAGGCTCATCGGTCTACTAATGGGGTCTATCGATGTGAGAACTCGACGTAGGACGGCCTCCTTAATCTTGTGCCCAAGGTGAAGAGCCAAGTTCATTGATCTACGCTAAATATCCGATATTAAATGGGCTGACATGATTTTTTAACTCCAACAGGTCCCGAACCTTTCCACGCCCTATCCTTATAACCCAATTAGAGCCGCAGGGAGATATTACCGGGAGGGGCACGGCAAATGCCGCTGCTGCAAGGCATATTGTATTTGGGTCCCCTGGTACAACTCGCTGCAATAGTCGCTCCTGGCTGAGGCTGGTGGATTGAGCTGAAACCTGGGAATCGCGAGAAGTTGTAGCTATTATGCACCATAAGTGCATGCTCAACATCACAATGGGCCCTTCGTGGATAAACACGCATTATTACCAATACCCAACATTCCATGACAGATTGATTGAGTACCTGACTCACCGCTATATTGAGAGACCAGGCTCAAATACGAGGTTAGACTGGGCAACCCGCTAAGCCAAAAAGACTAGTCAACCATGGAATAGCGCTAACTCCAAGAATTGGCTCAGATCGTCCAAAGGATCCGAGCCACTGACTAGGCCACGGAAGAATCAGAGCTTCGTTTACCTTCAGTAGTTGATCTGCTCGCTCCAGGACCATATTAGAAAGTCTCGAGGGTGCTAATGCTCTAGCTGTATCGTGTACAGAATATAGTAAGGACTGTATGTACTAATATTTCGGGGAACACTATCACCAGACTCCACAGTCTGTCTCACAAGGATCCTATCTAGAGCACGCTCAGAGACGGAAGATTGGATGAACTAAGAACAATTGACCCAACTGTAGACTATATATATCTCAACAAATCGAAATCTTCCCTCAATCACTCGCAGAGAACTATGTTGATCGGATCACCGGAGGTCCTAACAGCAGGCGTGCATTCTATAGTATATTGTCAGAACGATGGTAGGAATATTATCCAGCCGGGTAGGAATACGTACCTCCACGAGCGATACGCCCCTCGCTATCTAACCAATAAGCGCAAGCCTCATGACTGGAAAGCCATGTATTCGTGTTCCTGATAGTACATGCTTCGGCAACCTCCCATCTGAATCCCAGATCTACAGGTTCCATGATTAGCTTGAACAATCTTGTCGTATCCCTCTGAAGACCACTTACTGTCCGTGAAGATATAGTGGTTCTGATTTGCAATCCAGGTTCCGTCGGCAGCCTGAGCCCAAGCGTGAGCAGTACCTGCCAGCGAAAGAGTAGCAGCAGCGACGGTCGAATAAATCTGCATCTTGCGAGAATATGATGAATGTGACTGAAGATAAATGTATCTGTGTAGTTTTGGCTATTCTTGAACAGTTATTGTAAAAGGAGGAAGTCTCTGATGTTCAACAGAAATCCTTTCAACTTGGTTGATCCATACAGACTTTATATAGTAGTACTCCGTAGCAGTCTATTGGGATCACTCCGACTACTGATAGCTAAGCGATGGTATGTTGGACCCTAGATGGGGCTGAGCGGACCCCAAAACCTTAGGGCCCCGACTCCTGCAACAAAAATATTCGCAAACAAGTCCAGATACGTTGTCAACCCCTTGTTGGTAAGCACTAGCTATTATTGTTAAATTCATAAACTATTCTCTTTCTAGTATTAGCTTTTTTAGGCTTTAATTAATCTAAGCATTAGTGCAGCTACAGGGCAGTGCAAAAGTTTGAGACTATTTCCTACTCACCGCCTACTTCCATCGGTATAGACTGGTATGCATGGACGAATGACGCTTCCCGAGGCCCAGAAAGGAGAGGCTCGTCGGGTATATCCTTACGGCAAAGCCAATACGGTCAACGTGCAGACATTTTTAACTGTTCACTAATGTACTAGGCTGAAGCTACTTAAATTGCTTCCTTAGCCTGGTCAGTATACTTAGTGTAGACTCTGGTTGAACTGGTCTGCCTCGTCTGCCTCGTCTAGGATTCTGGTCGAACTACAGTCTACCTGGTTGGTCTACTCCGTAATTGAACTATTTACTCCGCATTCCTCTTACTCTACTTAGTCTGCTTGGAGCTGCGGTCTGCTTCGGCTAGTTGGTATGCATGGTGTAGTCTGCTTGGTCTAAATATCTAATCATATGACTGTGAAGTACTGAATCAATTAGAATTGGCCCAGGGACGGATGAAGTAACCGTGGACCCTCTGCCAGTTTGTGCTGGTAGGACATTGATAATGGTTGGTGGATATGGTGGTCCAGTTGATGCCGCATCGGCCTTTTTCGACGTTCTTCCTATCTGACTTTCCAGAACCAGGTCTCGACGGACATCGGTAGGAACATCAACGATCAACATGTTCAATGAGTCTTTCTAGGTGTGGGTTCTCGGTTTTTAATGTTTCTTATCCGTTGGGTCCTCCCAGCACCTATTAGACTTCAACGGGCATGAACGAACATTACATCGCATAGAGTCATATGCAACACTCCACGTTGCAGTCTCTCCAGTCCTCTCTTCATCGGCAAAAATATGAGCTTCTCGCTCAGCCAACATTCTGCCTGTTGCGGACACACGGCCTCTCTTGTCGACTCTCCTTGGTGCTGACGCAGGTAGATCGGCATCTTCACTCCTATAATTAGACGCGATAGCTATAGTGAGTTTCTTGGCAATACGAAACAGATTGCTCCATTTACGCAGCTGCTTCTTCACTGGTGTCCAGTCAATATTAGTGGAATTGTTCAAGTTTTCGTTTCTCTGGGAGCTATCGTTCACTTTCATCGTAACGTCCCTGCCCTTAGATTGAATCCTCTGATGACGTTTCTTTTTTATTTGCAGCATGTCTTTAATATCCGCTTTCAAAGTCTCCTTCTAATACTCGCTAGAAGCTACAACCAAATCTTCTTCTGTTACTCTAGACTATTATCACCCTAGGGAAGCATCCTCAGTGCTGTTGGTGTCTCGGCTAAAGAAACATAAAGTATGGTATCAAAGCAAAACAAATAATAAATAATAAATAAAAACCTGTGAACAAAGATCTATCATGCTGGCACTATCAAGAACTCATAATCATAAATGCTTTAAATAGTGGATAACTACTTTGCTAACTATCTAAGTTTAAACGATGCTGTTGTGGGTCTGTTTGGCAAGCGACTCATCCTACCACCACGATATATATCCACGATGGTGACACTAAAACATGCTTGGGCTTAGAAATACTCGATTGAATTGCATACAGTTCATTAATCTCTAGGCTGAATCTCACCAAGCTGTATTGTTTACGTTCTCAATATTTCAAGGGTTCATCATAGGTATAGATATACCGCTTTAACATGTAAATAGTCGTGTCATGCGTCTAACTGGCAGAGCATCTCAGATATGTACCCAGAGAGGACAAGCGTGGACTACAGCTACTCTAATACGTATATAGTAATGATGGACATACGTTTTCAATCATGAGGCGAATAAGCTCTACCAACGACAAGCCCTAACCCAGCCCCCAATCCTGTGACCCACCGAGCGGGTCAGTGTACGGTCGGTAGTTGGCCATATGGCGATGGACGGACGATCAAGCCTTATACGTATGTACAAGCTACGACCGGGTGGGATAGGCTAGGCGGATTTCGAAATTACTGTCTAATGGCCCCCATCTGTTGAAACCTGAGCTACGTCTGTGTCGAGGGGTAAAGAGGGGCCGTGCTGAAATAGACATCAGGTAGCCTTCCCCTGTATAAGAATATAGAATACCCGCTGTGTCGCATGAGCCCTTCAAACTTAGTTTGACCCCGATAACAATCATGGGTAAACTACTCGTCAAACTCATAGGCTCGGGTATCGGCTTCACCTCCGAAGCCATCCACGCTGCCCGCAACCGCTCATCTAACCACAGCGATGCCTCTGCTTCTTCAATCCCTCGCAGTCTTCCTACCGGGGAAGGCGAGTACGTTGTTACCGACGAGCACACAGCCGATGAGCTCATTCGCCAGGGATATGCGGAACTACCGGCCTATCCTGAACGCGCAGAGTTACCAGCCTATCCCGATGGAATCGCAGAGCTACCGGCTTCTTCAGACGACAATCAGCAGAGCAAGACCGCTGAGGCAGGGTATAACTCGAACGAGTATAGCAAGTTCAAGAACCTCGATGATCTAGAGCGCGAAGTCAATCAAGATGAAGCGGTTTGGGAGCTGGACGAAACGGCACAGCAAGTACGGTTGCCGATATACGAAGAATCACAACCCGCGACTGCGGCCGCAGGACAGACCGAAGAGGCCAAGAAGGAAAAAAAGGAAAATATGGTTCGTGGTCTTGTACAAATGGCGGGTCCAGTTCAAACAGTGCAGCGGATTCCGTGTCCAGTGATCATTCCCCAGCGGCGGCCCGGCAATAAGGATCGAGGATTCGTGCGTGCGTATGCGCCTGTGTTGGCAGATTGCGGTATCAACCAGGACGTGTTTTTAAATTTCCTAGAGGATTTCTTCCAAGCGAGCAAGGTTGGCTGACCACTCACTCCTTTTCCTCCTGTCTCGTTGTGGAATTATAATCGTTGCCAACGGCAGATACAGGCTTCACCGTGGATCGAGGTCGTCTACGTCGCTGCCGGCATCGTGGGTTTCTTCCCCGAAACAGCCGCTCAAATAACAAGCATTATCGTCCAAACTGTGGCAGGAATAGCTCGTGAGATCCAGTCCCGTCACCGCGCGAACACCTTTCTTGACCGGGTGAACCAAGACCTATTCATGCCTCGCGGCCTCTACGCCATGGTCATGGCCTTTAAAGACGATGTCCCGGGCCAGCAAAGCGGAGCCCTTAGCCAGCTATCTCAGAAGCTTGGAAAGACACTCTTTGGACTCGAAAAGGTTGATATCAACCAGCCAGACGAGAAACCAACGTTCGACCCCGCCCCGACAATCGCGAAGTATACAGACACCGACGAACACCCAGAAATGAACACGGTCAAAAAGCGCTTAAAAAATATTAGACTCGCCAGCGGTAAGACTCACGGGCAGATCGAGCTCCCTGAGGCTGCACCGTTGGTATATCCCGATTTAGATCGCGCTGCGGCACGGGCGATGGAGGGCAATGGGAGGGAGGCCGAGGGAACGCGAGAGAAAATGAAGAGTGCGGGGGCTTGGGTGCAGGACTACATGGATAGAAAGGCACAGGCCTCATACGTGAGTCCTACTTAATTGATTTTTGTCGGCAATAATTGCGCTGACAGGAACCAGGAAGCCAAAAACCCAGGATCCAGTCTAGCTGTTCCTGAGTCTGGACGCAAGGGTTTTGTCTCACGCTACAACGACCCAAACCATCCTGTGAACAACAGAAAGCTTACTTCGGTACTTAGCGGGGGTCTGATTGGGAGCAAGCCGGGCCTAATTGAACGGGCTGCGACTTCTATCAGAGAATTACAAGATTCTAAGAGAATTGCCCGAAGGGAACCTCCAAGTGAACCGATTAAAGAGAAATGGCAGCGATATCAGCGCAAGAAGAAGCCCAGTCTTGCTAAGAATGTTCTGCAGCAGGATGTGCTTTATCTCCTCATCGTCAACATGCCGACCGAGGAAGAGTTGCAGCAATCAATTGCTCAATTGGAACATCTCATGCAGCAGGCTGGGCAGCGTGTACCAAGTTGACCCTCTTACTGACTGTGATTGTGGAATAATCTAGCTTGGACCATAAATTGCAGAGTATTTATGAGTAATGCGTTAGTGCCCATACTGTCCCTTCCCTAGTCATCGGTACATGTATGTTGGTATAAAGCTTTTGGTGGACTTTGGGGTTCATGGAGTTGTGGCGCCATTTCTCTCCAAGCTTGATAACGTTTCTACTGGAGTTAATATCCTGTATAGCATTAGGATTATTACTATGAAAGCAAAGGAAGTGTATTATGTATAAATGGTTTATAAGGCTAGTGTAACTATACCTTTCCTTTTGTCTACGGAAATCGAAAAGGTATCTAGACATCTTCGGCTACCCTAGATAACCTCCATAAGTTGTTTGTAGACACGAGTCACCTTGGATAGGCTGTACGCCCTTAGCCTCGGCCGTCATGGGCAGCCATAGTGACAGCTCTTCGTCCGAGACTAGCGTTGCTAATGATATACACTCACTAATGCGGATAATACAACCAAAGATGAGCTAGTAACAAATGCAATGTGACTATCAAGTGATGACAGATTGATTGCGAGGAACTAGAATGGATCTCTGTTGTTCGTTAAGCTCGTATGTACTTTCCTGAATAGATTGTAACATGTATTTGCGATGTCCTCCCCCTTGGTGAAAATCCTTCCAGAACAGCATGAGAATTATCGTCTTCGAATGCTGCTCTCGTCGGCTGATCAAAAGAATGGTATTTGGTTCTTCTTTTCCCATACAGTGACCGCTATATGACCACGGAATCTCGACCACGACGGGGTTTGGGTCCAGGAAGAATTGAGAGAGTATCCGTACGTCTGCTGCGATCATCGAAACAACCTGTATGGGACATTGGTGCTATACTCAACTCCCCTTAAACAGCTAACCTTGAGTTAATATGTCAGGCAGGTGGCCATCCTCCATGTCAAGGTCAAAATTACCAGGTCAGTCTAGTCATAGTCTCTGGAGGAGTCGAATCACTTTCGGCTTTGGGCTGTGCGACAGCGATGCGGGACATTTAGTGAATAATTAAATCAGGACAGACATGCTGTCCGATCGCGGCAGCAAATCAATCAGCTAGAAGCGGCCGTGGAGAGCTCGCAAGGTCATCCCCATCCTGTTGCGCTTCCAGAGAACCAAGGTCAATGAGCGGAGTCATTCCATCCGAAGGCCCCTGTGAGGAAGTCACAGTCTCACCCAAGTACTGTGGTGCCTTCGGAGATCCGAGATCGAGGAGAGGCGCCATTTCATCCGGGAATGCCTCGACGGCATAATTCGAGGCTTCCTCTTGAAGGTGACACCACCTCACAAACCAATCCGCGTACGCATCTTGGGCTGCAGTCGTCGCATAGGTGTAATTTGGTACTAGAACAACCTTCCGCACGCCACTCACATCGATCTCCTGTTCCGAAAGGGTACCGAACCGAGTCGCATATCGGGGGAGGGTGCCGCCTTTTGCATAGCCAGCTTCAAGAGCGGACATGAGTAGCTCCTCTTCCGCTAGAAAATCTTCTTGTCGCCAAAGACGTTCTTTTCGACCGATGTCGATCAATATTCGGCACGCCTATATAGAGCTAATGTATCAGCGTGGAATTCTCCACCTTGATGATTATGCGGGAACCGCACCTGAACTAACAATGCGACAGCACATATGAATATCACCGCACCGCAAAGTGTCAAGACGCACTTATCGTAGGTTGATAGTATGCGATGCGAGCTTGACAGAACCCCATCGTCTCCCCATTCATCGTGCGTACTTCCATGGACCGCGGTTGCACGCGCCACATTGGAGAAGGACAAGAAAGCCAAGAGGAGGACAAGCTTTGGAAAGCGAAGGTTTATCGGCCCACTGAAGCCGAGGACACGGACCATAAACAAACCCATCAAGGATCACAACGGCCGGAAATCTTTCGTATTTTGAGGCGACCAACAACTGCCGTTTGTGAAGGAATAATAGTACGGGGGGCAATAGGAAGAAGTCAAAAAAAAAAATTTCTATCTTGGTACTTTTCTTCGAACCACGCGCTAATGATCCCTGTCGCGAGTCTTTCACAGTCTTAAATTAATAATAATATCTAACGGACATTTGTCCCTGTCCTCCGTCGGTCCAGCGAGAGCGCCTTCGGGTTAAGCCGTAATAAATCCTCATTGTCACCAGAGAATCAATCAAGATCAGAGCCAGTCAGAGAACCTCAAGAACCCCCATGTGCGAAGACTGACTGGTTGGTTGCCCCACCGGGTATGCGCCGCCACTGGCGCATTAGGGCTCATTCCAAACTCTCTGATAGGAACCTCGCTTGGCTAAGATTTTTTAACTATCGTCGCCAAGCCTATCGTAAGTCAAGACCAGCGGGGTGCACTCGTTTAGTTTCACTCACGACTGTTTTCTGTCAGCATAAGCGTTAAGGAAGATTCGTCACCCCTCAGGAACCGACTCGGCATCCTCCATTGCCGTTCACTACTCCCCAGACCCTCTACGGAGTCTGGAGAGGACGGAGTTCCTGGACACGGAGTGCTCCGACGTTTAGCCTAGCCACAAGTGCAGTCTATCGGTTGAATAGAGTCTTCGCTACTCTGAGCACCGTTGTCCCGCTTGGTCTCCACTTTCCGGCCCATCGTTCCAAATCGACCCATACCAACGTAAACTTAACTCACCTGGAAAAGCAGCTAAACTAGCCGACCTCGATACGAAGGATCACCAGAACGAATCAAATCCCCACGTGGGCGGTTCGACTGGAAACCACTTACTCGACAGTCGAACCATCCAACTCATCTCTCGTCCGCCGTGAGTGGAGATTTCACAAGTCCCTAGAACTCGGGACTGATTCCACGGACTCCGAGATGAGCATTAGTCCCAGGAAGGCAAGTGGACATGTGCTTGTCATGAACAAAGCAATCGCAACCCTTAAGTCGGGTAGAATTTCCTCCGGTTCTGTAGGATGAGCTGTATGTACTATGCTTCGGCTACTCAAGGTATAGCCTCCCCGGTCCCATAATAGGAGCATGAGGTGGTAACTGCAGCTAGCCATACGCTTCTGAACCTTGTCGCTCGTTGAAATAAAAAGAGAGGAATGTCCGCCTGAAATCGTAGGGAGCTGTGATCTTCGTCTTCTGCAAGCTCGCCTGAACCTAGACATTTATTTAATTAATTATCGTCTTTCCCCTGTACCATCCCTAGCTATGGGTGTCAACAACGCTTTTCTTCATGCCGCCACCGTCGGCGATGCAACCACCATTGAGAATGAATATCTCAAAGACAAATCGATCCTCACTGCCAAGGATGCAGATGGTCGGACAGCTCTCCACTTAGCTGCACTTCACAAAGACGTCAAGGTCCTCGAACTGCTTCTCAACTACGGAATCGAGCCATCAACCACCGACAACCGCGGCCAAACAGCACTACACATCGCAGCCCAGCAAGCCTCCCTCGCCGTGGTCGAACTCCTCCTCAAGAGACGTGCCAATTGGTCGATCCGGGACCATGACGGAAATACACCACTCTCCTACGCCTACCAACAATATTCCGTCGATATTCTGAGCTGTTTCCTCCAATATACTCCGACCTATCCCACCGAGATCCCCTGTGGCCTGACACCCGAGATCGTTCTTCGATCCTCCGCCAACAGGAAATGGACGCCTCTCCAGATAACTGTCAACGCGCACGGCCGCTAGATTTTGTGGAGTTATTCGGTAAGTGGGAATCGGGGGATATCTGAAACCGCTCCACTAACAAATGTCCCAGAAGCCAATCTGAAATCAAAATATACCCTTCGGAAACTGAGTATTTCCGATTTACAAATGACGATCGACTCACCAGATGACCAGTCAAATTTAATAGCTCCGTTTGCCTGAGCGCTCAACTATCATGACTCTTTCGGTCAATACGAGAACTTCAAACGGATGGCATACCGTGTCAAAAGAGGACTGATGCCACGTAGAGATCCTTCTACAATACCGTGGAAAACATCATGATCGGTCGCATCCAATGGCCTTCTGCATAACTCTACTCATTCGGTAGAATTCCGTTTACAATTGTCTTTCAAGATAATTCGAGATCGGCGGTGGCCACAAAACGGACGGCGAGAACGGGGATACACGTGTCTTGGGAGTTATTTAGGATTTTTGTCGGGGGGGAAACTCGCTTCATTCTTGTTGTGGGTACGGTGGGGACGCGTGTCAAACAGAGGGTAGAAAGAAGCAATGTAGTCCTATTGGGCCACTCGCTTAGGTTAGATTACTACTTGTGGAATGTTACAAGCACTATAGCCAATCAAACCTTGTCCCGAGCTACGCTAAAGTATTTAGGGTAAACAGACGATGCGACCAATAAAGTTCGCCAAGGCTCAAACATCGTAACCACAGCTAAATGTTGCTTGGTGGACAAATTGTAGAAATCTGTCTAGATATAACTATGTTTGTTTATGGCCTTAACTAAGCAATGCGTACAATAACACTCTGTGCTTCTAATGCACAGTACTGTCCGCGAGCGTTAAGCAAACCCCAACAAGCATTGGTCCATTAGGGCATGACATCAAAGTTGGAAAGGCGGCAACAGAGATAGACACCAATTCTACAAAGACCGGCTCCAAGGGTCAGCAATTGGCGGATACTGTTTACAGTCGCGTACTAAGAGTAAGTGCAGAATAATATACGAGGAACTGGTTCTATTACTACCACAGGTTACAGTATCTTTCTGGAGTAGTTTTTCAAGACTTACTACTAAAATATTACTTCTCTACACATAATTCTCTAGCATGGACAAGGCTGCCCATCTTCATATATGTTCAATCTATCAATGAGGTTAATTTATTCATGGCTTGTTAACTATCGAACTGCAACGCGTACAAGGATTTCTCACCCTCAGCTGATCGCACATATATAGTCATGTATCCAACGCGCATGAAGGTTCCGCTTGCAGGCTCTTTCGCTGGCAGACTCACGGTAAGGCATGCGGCCTGTGGAATCAGGCAATAACCTTAATCCAAGATACAGTCTCGATTTCCAAGCCCTAAGTTCGTGATACTCTAAATCTTAATAGCGCCCGCCGCAATATGGCGCAACGCGGGAAGGCACGGTAGATCCTACTCCGAGGATTTAAGGCCGGAGCCACCAAAGTCAAAAAAAATGACGGATCCACTTCGTTTTCTCTAGTACTTTGGTTTATTTACTATAATATAAGTCCCAGCGCACGGGGACTGCCAGCTCGGGAGCCCGCATTTATCCTGCCCAGAAAAGTAATAGTACGACATTAAAGTAAGGGAAGTTTCATACACCATTTACGGCGGTATCAACCTTCCCTGCCGTTCAAGGGGAGGTATTGAGTACGTTGACGCGTGAGATGTAGTATATATTCTGGTCGATCGTGGATGAACAACCTCCTCTGCCGAGACTATAGTGACCTGGGCGTCCGCGTGCTCATTGTCTTCCCATGGCATGGCTCCTTCTAAAACTTCTCTGCATTCACCCGCGAGTCTCATTGCTGAAACTAGGCAAAACTCTGGCTGCTGTTTCTCGTAATGGCGAACATGTTGTGAGTAAGCGGTGCAATGCTTTTGACCCACCATTCCACTATATTGCGAGCATGAATCACCAATTTCGTGAAACCCGGCCGGGATTTTATAATGAAGTTATCTCGGCAGCTTTTAGCACACAACAATTCACTGCAGCGAGAGACTCTAAGTACAATGAGGAGGCCTCACTAGACCGTTTTATCCAACTAATGTCAGAATGAATGATCGAAGCAAATATGTCTATCTACGGTACGTAAATAGCACAAAGTATATGAAATATAGGATATAGTTTGGAGTAACAGAGCTCATGTCCGAGCCCAACCTTCTCCATTCATTCCAGGTACTTGGGACTTTTCTCGAACATATCAAAGTAGCTTCTCTCATGGCCTAAGCAGACCTTCGCATTTGTTCGTTGCACCAATCTTCTCACGTAGTCTCTGCTCCGAAACCACTCGCAATAGTCTCGCATAAGAAAACCTGTCGGTCTCCCCTCCTCATAATTTTCCTTCACATGAAACAAATCACCCGTCAGGATGAGAGTACCGGAACTCTGAAACATGAGCTCAAGAACAAGCGACCCTTCCGTATGTCCCGGGCATCTGTGTAAAGTAACGCCACTCCAGAGAGTCACAATCTGCTCCGAGAAAGTCTTCCAATTCAACAGATCCGCTCGCAAGTAATCCGGCAGAAACAGCCCACTATCAATTCCAGTTGCGGCTGACCAAAAGGCATTCTTGAGTTCAGCTTCATGGCACCAGATTTCCACATCTATTGACCGTCAGCTAGTCTTTAGCAATAGACGCGATACACGAACCAGTCCCGAAGAAATGCTCTAATCCCCCAGCGTGGTCAAGATGCAAGTGGCTCAATATGACCGTCTTCACATCACTAATTTCACCTGCACCAGTGGCTTTGATAGCCGCAGGAAGAGAGTGGATATCCTTCTCCCAAGTCCGGGGTGCACATTCCAGGAATTCTTTGTCCCATGATTTGATCACATCCTCCCGGGACCCTGTATCGAAAAGAATGAGACCCACGTCTGGGTGATAGAGTAGTCCCGCTATCATGAGGCATGGCCTAGTCTCGTGGGTCTGAGGCTCTGAGCCATGGAAGGGAACATTGGCGCCCGAAAGGACGTACGAGGCATCGATATCAAGAATACCGAGATCCAGCAACTATCTCTGATTAGCTTGATGTTTATCTGCCGTAATGGAAAGAGTACTACCCAGAGCTTGGAACCCGCTGGGAGTGCTGATGGTTGGGCCATGGTTTGTCTCGCTGGGTGGTAGGCAGTTAGAAAATATATCTGCAGGCGGCTAATATGAAAAGTGTCACTATTCCAGGATAGGGTCACAGATAAGAGTGCCACAGATGCCAGGTCATAGGGGCTACTCTTATAGACACATTCCCAAGGCCGACTAGCGATGTCTCGGTGGACTGGGATACCTATTCTCTGTCCAATCGGGCCTGTCGACAATGTATTTCCATAAAGCCGTCTAGCCGCTGTCGATTTACTCGTTGTGGAACTAACACATTCGGAGATACGGGAATCGCCACGAGTAAAACGATGGTTTCTCATTCGTACACGTGTCATTTCAAAGTCAGTGGCACTCTTATCCTTCCGAAGCATTGACCGATAGGTCTAATAGATAGATATGATTGTTCAGGTCCCTGATCCGAGAGAAGGACTCCATTATATGGGTCCAAAAACTGTCTAGAAAGCCTTTGTCGGCTATGCAATTGCTTGGCAAGATAGCTTCCCTATGAAGGTTATTCTTCGGGTTATATAATACTTTTCAATAATTTATGTACTACTCATCTAGTGCAACTAATAGTCTACAACGATGTAGTGAAGAAAGGCGTCTCTCCGCTGAATAAGCGGGAGTGAGCATGATCGTCGCCGGATTTGAATTGTATGATATACTAGTCTATGCTTAGTTCTTCCCTTATTGGACAAAATAGCAAAGATATGCTATTTGATGTGTCGCAGCCCCCATGGCATTGCTGATTAAAGACAATGCCGTTCATATAGCCAACTGACAAGATCCCATACAATATTCAGATGTTCTACAGAAATTTGCTTAGATCATTCTCGAGAAGGAACTCCGACCAGGTTTGAAGTGAGAGCCCAGGGATCTAGATGTTGTTAGTAATTATGTGAAGAATCCGGGGGGGCAGGATGGAGAACCACATACCTCTCTAGCTTGCACAAATTCTTGGTTGGCGTAAATATTGCCGAAGAGCTCAAACATCATCAATTGTTCGGTGAAGTCTAGCGCGATTTCAGGAGACATGCCATCCCGAGATTCCAGAAGCTCCTGGCATTCGCTGCTGCTGAGCTTTTGGTACTTCGTGGGAACGCTGTACTCTGTAGTAACAGGTTAGAGCTATTTTTAGAACTACTTTACCTGGTAAGGTAACATACTGCTTGCGATACTCGCCAACTTTTCAGACTCCGAGAGGGCCTCCGAGTAGAAGGCAATTGTCTTGGTGAAATACGTTGAGCCGGCCTGAAGGATGGTGTGTACAAGTTTACCGGTGTCCGCAATGGCGACATTAGGCATCACGGTGTCTGGACTGTGAGGGAACGACAAAGTATAAACCCCGTTCGCGTCCTGTTGACAAAGAGTGAGCTAGGCCATATACTAAGGACTTGAGGTTGCATCATGCCCACCTTCTGAGGAAGATACCTATCAGGAGTAGTAATGCAATTTTCAAAGTAGTTGGGGAAGAGCACAGTAGTGGTCTTTGCCCATAGCGCTGGGTGTTCCTTCTGGATATATTCAGTGACCAAGCTCTTGCCCTTCCAATGGTGGATATTGAGAAGCTGGCCGTTTGACAATTTGACAGGATCGGGAAGGGCACTCCAGACAAAATGCTTCAGAGTGCCTGTCCGGGCTGCGGCATCCGCAATAGCGCGCCCTTGCGCAATCTCAGTAGCGGTAGATTGCGTTTGCCAGAAATCAGTTAGTGCGAAGATACCATCAGCGCCAGCGAACACCTGTGCAAGGGCATCGCTACCGCTATTAAGGTCGGCAGACCGAACTTCTGCTCCAAGCGCAGCGAGCTTTTGAGACGCGGGTTTGGCTACATCCCGGGTAATGGCCCGGACATGATAGAGGTCCAGGTTTGCCAGAAGCTCTTTCACAACGGCACCGCCCTGTGTTATTTAAACAAGTATATGTTATCAGGCGTGCTCAAAAGCGACATGCTTTTGGGAGAAAGGACGTACCTGGGACCCAGTAGCACCAATGACAACGATCGTCTGAGGAGACATTGTAAAATAGATGCGTATTTTCACAAGTAGGATTGTAAAAGGGCTTTATCTTTTCGATTGTTCGAAATGCGTAGTGTTGTTGTATATTGTAGTTAGGGACGGGTGACTTACTGCCCTTTATACCCTTTGAAGGAAGTCAAGTTGACCATTGAGTACGCTTTGTCAGCGGGAAAGCCCTCAAATACACACCTATCCAAGTGGATCATTGAATCCCAAAATGACTTCTATAACGTCCTCGGCTGCTCCTCAACGTACGTGGATTAACCGGATATTCCGGAGGTATCACTTTCACGTACCAGAAGAAGAAAGGCAAGGCAATACCAGACCTAACTGCGGCCCCTGATCCACAGGTTTCTTCAAATCGAAAGCCATCGGTAAGCAAACGTGATGCTCATTCCCATAAACTATTGAGACAGTGGGATTGGCTTGGCATGCTCCACTACCTCCATTCGGTGTACGGATAGCGGGACTTCCTGCAGAAGATCTGCTAACTTAAGGGAGTGCCCATGGAACCTGCGCCGCTTATTCATCGGGATAGCAGGCCCAAGGCATACAATCGAATTCATATTACAAGGTCAAAAGAACCCTTTCCCGTCCATCCGTAGTCGGGTTTCGGACATGCCAAAAGCCGAGACGCATACCAGCATACTTTCGGAAACGTATTTTGATATAAATAAGGCTTTGCTCCGCGCATCCCACGGAAGCCGGAACGCTGTCTAAAACTCGATCTTGACGCATAAAACATGAATTTGACCATGGCACAGACCACGATCCTTGTAACTGGTGCAAACCGAGGTTAGTTAGGCACATGAGTATCACGAACACATTCCTTTTACTGACTTTATCTACGCCACCAGGTATCGGCAAAGGCCTAGTAACTGCATACCTTGCAAAGGCCAACACTACTGTGATAGCGACATGTAGAGAAGTGTCCGAACAGATTACAAAAGACTTGTCCTCTCTTTCTAGAGGTCACAGCTCTAATCTCATCGTTGTCTCTCTTAGCCTTGATAAGCCACAGAGTGTCATTGATGCAGTTTCTCAACTACAAAGGCATCACTCGATGAACAAAATTGACATCGTGATTGCAAATGCCGGGGTATGCAATCACTATGGCCCTCTAGCACGCATGGAGGACGCAGACCTGGTATCCCACTTTGACGTGAATACCCTTGGGCCGATCAGGCTATTCAGGGCGACTTTGCCGCTGCTCCAAGCCAGCAGTGAACCCAAGTTCATCTATATCTCATCCGAGTTAGCCAGTATTAGTGGGCTTGAACACTCTTCGTCGTTGACCGCGGCGTACGGTGCTTCGAAGGTGGCCAGCAACTACCTAGTCAAGAAAATCGACACAGAACATCCGGACGTGATCGCATTTTCGATTGATCCAGGGTATGCTCTTAATCCTACAATCGTGGCAGCATATAATCACTGACGCAAAATACTTGCCTGCTCTTAGGTTTGTCCAAACTGATATGGGGAATCGCGGCGCGCAGTGCAATGGGCTAGAGAAAGCTCCGATGACTATTTCCGAAAGTGTCGAAGGAATTGTCAGCCAGGTATGCCAGCATAGTCCATCGACTCTCCCATCCTGCTAGACATCTGTAACAAGGAGGTGGTTGCTTGTTGATCTGCTAATCTTCCTTATAGGTGGAACGAGCCTCTAAAGAAACAACCTCGGGCAGGTTCATAAAACATGATGGTGAGCAGCTTCCGTGGTAACCCACGCGTTGTATATCGGAAATTATTTATTGGGCGGGGAAGAAGCAATTGGTCTTGATAGGAATTAATTTTACATGTAAAAGATATCAGACACTTGCTGTAACCTGATATTTTGAAGATTATAATTACATCCAGTAACTTCACTCTTGAGAGTCCAGAGAGAATAGAACGGACTGTCGCAAGGATGAAATTGCCTTTGTCTCTCGGTGTTACTCACATTACCGACGTGAGATTCGATGGACGACGGACTCAGTTCGCATGATGCTGTGGCCATTAAGGGCTGTGGAAGGTGAGAAAAGTAGTTTATCGGGAAACTAAACGCAGCAGTAACGATACTGCTGCCAACTCTCTACAGCTTTCTTCAAATTTGCTTCGTTGGGTGTTCGAAAGTCCAGATGAATTCTGATATGCTCAATTTGTTAGATTACCACACGACATCATAAATATATCTATCCAGTTATGTGAACTATGTTTCCGCGATGTACTATATAAGGGCACCATGGTTCCACACTATTCCTGGCCTAGATCCAAGACTCAATCTCATCCACAGATGACATGAATGTCTCCTTCAGAGTACAAGACTCACGCGTTGTGTAGCGCACACCCTCTATCTCAAAGCCTGTACCGAGTGGCGGGATAACCTCATTTCAACCAGATATCAACCTCAAGTTCGATGTGATGTTCGGGAAATGGCAGACTTTCCACACCCACCATGGTAAACAATGGTTGATGATTCGGGCAGAACTTTTTGATGTGGCACACCATCGTCTCCCTGGCCTCATCCCGCATGGTAGACAAATTGACCAGATATGCATGTAGTTTGACGACATAATCCCAACCAGTTTTGCCTTCTTCAATGGTGCGGCCTTTCTTTTTGAGTGTAAGAAGGATGAGATCGTTGATGTTTTGGAACGCTTGGCTGACTTCTTCCTCGAAAATGGGAGAGGTTTTCAGGGTCAAGGGATCCATCCCAGCTGTGAAACGGTTATTGGACACTCATGTAAAGAGTACATTTAGAGCACTTACTTTGGCCTGTAACTATCATTCTGTCACCGATGATACAGGAGTCACTAAAGCCGTACTTTTCGCGGCATTGTTCCCCGAATCCGGGTAGAGAATGATACTTGAAAGTCGACATGTTCCGCGATGTTGTGTTCTTAGGTTCTTTTGTTGACTGATGAGCGTAGACTTCACCTTTGAATATCTGCCGTTTTATACAAAAGTTATTCGCTAGACCTAGTTTAACCGCTTTGTCAGCGGGCAGTCCTACACAATCAATCTGGATAGGATCCTGAGATTCGGTCTTGGCGTTACCAGTCGGGATATCGGAACAAAATAGTGGGTCTGTAAGGAGGCCACACTCATGAGAATATGGAAAGGTGAACGAGAAAATTGAAGTGTGTGACTCACAGACTTCTTTGCTGCCTCTTCACAATTGTCTAGACCTCAGCAAAGCTAATATTAGAAGTTCTTTGAGTTAGTCAGGAGGATCAAGCTATTTGCCACAGCTAAATCCGAATCCCGTACAGAAAGGTGTAGACATTTAGCTCCGGGCCATTCTACTGCCTAGGTGGCTAATGTACGCCCATAAGCTGGTGATTCAGGGCAATGATACTATAAAGACTTTACGAGAATGGCGCACAAATCACCCTACCACGGCTCGTTGTAGCAGCTATATCAAGAACTGGGTGACCATAGTCCATATTGACGGCTTATGAGGTCGCTACGATTCATGTTTCGTGTATCTCGGTGTACGGTCATGACTGCTCGTTCACTGGTTCATTATATACCATTTTCATAATACATCACTAGTGCATAAGAGTTGGTGTATATATGAAGCCCAATGAATTGACAATGGAATTGGTGACGTAGAAGATCCAGTTCCAAGCAAACGGTACCGTGTCTCAATCGTCTCAGTATCGGCTGCCCATGAGCGTTTGTTAAAGAGGAAAAAGCCAGTCCTGCTCAAATGGATAGACACAATGATTATATGGAACGAGAAGCCCTTTATGCTTCAATATGAAATGAGGGAGGTATACGTAAGTTTGACTAAAAAAGGAATAAAATAACTATACAAAGAAAGAACCTCAGTCGATGACAGCCTCCGCTGCTTGTAACCCCGCGCAGGCAAGATTGCTCAGCGCCATAATTCCAATTGGAACTTGTCTACTGCTCGGGTCCTCATCATTAACCGCGACTGCATACGCGATACGCGAGATATAAGAGGCCAGGTTGGATACCTCGCCCACAATCGCCGCCGAGCGCGTCGCCCCCGCAGGTTTGGTGCTTAATTCATAGAAATGCCACCCAGATACGACCAGCGCGGGGATTACGAGGATCGAGTCAACTATAGCGCCCGTGGCGCGCCCGTCACCTACAGCGAGCGGCTTAAACTTGCTGCCCTCCGGCGCACCGAACCTCTTCTGTGCTGGGCCGCTGAAAATGACTTTGGCCGCGATTACGGCACCCGTGGTGATCGTGGAGATTGTGCTCACGGCTTTGGTTTCTATGGCGTCTTTGGGCACAAGAAATTCACTAGCACCTTGCGAACCCGCCGCAATGAACCCCATAATGGCTGATGGGGTGGAGAACGGGTTGTCTCCAGTTTCGGCTTCCGCTTCGAAAGTGTTGACAAAGTCGCCAGTCAGGCACATGAATCCGGAAATAGAATGGCCCGCAATGAAGATACACTTCTGCATGTAAGGGGAGATCGACATGCTTGGCCCTGAAAACATCCCCGCCAATTGGTCCCAGCTGGTGGCGGAAATAATGGTCTGGACCTTGTTACTATCGGGGAAAGGGGCCTCACCCTTCCCGATTTTGTAGACAACGGTATAGGCGACAGCGGCGATCCAGATGAACAAGTCCAGGAAGGACAGGTCAGGCACACCAATTGCGTTGAGAATATCGGAGATGACGGGGATGTGGATTTTCGTGTCTAGCAAGGTAACGGCTGCACTCGCCATGTCATGAAGCACATCGAGCAGGGCATCCACCACTACCCGTGCGCTGGACAGAACTACATCGCCTAGAATCCCGGCAAGCCTCTTCAGCACATCTTCTAAATTCATCGAGCTGAAGTCCTTGGCCAACTCCTGCAGCTGCGTGTACGTCGTGCCGAGAACTTCGCCCTCATTGGAAAGCGCCGCCAGCAAATCGTTGATCACATTATCGGTTGCACCAAATGGTGGGCTGTCACCGAGGATCCTCAGCTCACTGGCATGGGTCCGGAAGTGGCCAGCCAACAGCTGCGAGCCAGATGTTTGTCCCTCAGCCGGGTTGTTCGCACTGCCAGAGGCTGTCTTCTCTGTTGCTGGCCCGAGTGATCCCCAATCTGTGATTCCGGTCCACTGATTGAGGGCTTGCTCAACCGAGGTGATTTCCCTATCGAAGTCGGCTTTCGCTCCGGGAATGCCATCCACTTGATGCCGAAGCCACTGCCCGACAACGTTGTGCATTACATCCTTAGTTCGGCGGATATCATCCCACTCGAAAAGGAATTCGACGAAGCGAATTATATCTTCAATGGCTGTCTTGATAGCGTTGAAGACCCACTCCACAGCCCCTACAACTACCTCTACTGTGTCCAAGACGGCACGATAGACCTTACCGGTGATCTTCGCAATGAAGTGCCATGCACCGCTCGCCGCGTCATAGATGATGTTGATGACAGCATTGATACCTGACTTCAGCCAGTGGAAGAGGTCACCGGCCGCGATGGCTATATCATGGCCCAGGCCGGCAGAAGATACCTTCCCAGAATTAAAAAACAATGTCGATGGCACCACGCCGTGGTTACGGCTCGCGAGTGTCGCGGACTGTGCTTCCTTCATATTACTATATGCGCTTTTTAACTAATTTAGATTAGCTACCAATCCATATAGCGCCCTAAACTATTTAAGAAATATCTTTTCTATAGTTTGTTAGACTAACTAGATCTTTTCTATATACTTTATTACAAAAGCGGAATATATATTAGGTTAAATTATTTGACTTTCGTTGAACAGAATATTTGTCCGAAAATATTATTTCAGTTAAATAAATAGAATTGGCCTATATACGCACGAATTGAAGGCGTTTTTTAGTTATATTATATCTTAGAGGTATACGCTTCTTAGCTTTCTACTTTTTTAAATAAAAAGTTCTAAGTACGCGCTTAATAATAGAGTAAGTGTGAAAAACCACTACTAGTAATCAGGATCTTATAGTCTATTTTAGGTCTCCGGCAGGCAAGCAGATATATATAGTACTTTTTAGTAAAGATAATCTTTTAAGGCCTGCTTTTTAAGGTATAATAGTGCTGAAAGTATTTTTGGTTAAGTAAATAGTAGAACGATAGACATTCAATTACTTTATAAGTTGAGTACTCGATATATTATTCTCTAGACCAGATATGATTGCCGCGCGCGTCTCAGTAGGAAGCTCTTGATTTAATCTTCTATTTCCACTAATTTCGGTTTTAAAAGACCTCATGATGGTGGCGTAGTAGGTGGTTGAAGAAAAGTACAATTTTTGGACGCGTCGGCGGAAACGCGCTAGTGTAGTCAGACTTTTGAGCCCCCATGTATTAAAAGCTTAGGTCTGTGTTGGAGACGGATAGCCGACCACTCAGGCGTGCCCTACAAACCACGGGGCTGTACAGCCTCACTCCTAGCGCCTTCCCCACCCCCCCCTTCGGCCGTCAGAAGAAGGCTTGATCTTACACATAGAATGTCAGGCATTTTTTTTGCCATCATCACTGCGCCGCAATAGGCAATCAGGCTGTGCTTAAATATTCTACATATAATGAGCGAGCAATTTCCAGCTACTGGGGAAATATACATGTACCTACTGTGAATCCTCTAGTACAAAACATGAAACCAACAGGCAAGATGCATGATGATCGCCCTTCGCCGGCTACCATCTCTCCCGTCTCTACGTATAGTCCCGAGGATCATTCAGTGGACAGCAACGACCAGCCCATCCGGCCAAAATCTTCCGTACCCCTAAAACGTTCTGTATACGTCGTGTACTTGACTCTGCTGTACGGAGCAGCAGCACTGTATGCTTGGGTCATCATTTGCATCCTCGTTCATCGGCCTATTGGTGGAAAGGGCTATGGAAATGACGCGTCCGACAGCATGCTCACTCACCCCGGGGACGGTACCACCATGTCCGAGGACTTGGATGCATCCTTCTCCAACAGCGAGAGGCATCTCAGGGCAGCCAGGATTGTCCAGTCGCTGGTGTCCATGCTTACCATCCCCTTGACATCTGCGGTGTGCTCGCAAGCAGCCGTGGTGTATCTCCAGCAGAGGCGAGGGGACAGTTATCCGACCTTGAGGCAAAGCATGGCGCTGGCGGACAAGGGGTGGACCGACATCGGTACCTTAACAAACCTCGTTTTTGGTAGTTGGAAAAAATACAAGTCCGGGTTGCTACTGTTTGCCATATTTCTGCATCTTTTAGGTAAGTTCATTGTCTTCTCTTGCTGCACCTGGTCTACTTTCTCAACATCCGTTTTTCACAGGTGCTGCTATATCACCGACACAGCAGATTTTTCTCTCGTTCCAGACAATCAAGCGCACCACCGGACTTCCGGTTGATCTCGCCTATATTACAGACTTCACTGATCTTTTCCCAGCGTCCGGAGGGTCAGGCACTGACGATGGGCTCGATGAAACCAGGTTGAGACTCACTCTAGCATCGACGGTCAATACCGATATTCAGCCGAGACTTTGGTCCTCTAGTACTGGCACAGTCTCTCGCGACGATAAAACTGGCGACATGTCTTATTCACCATTTCAGACAAAGTCCCAGAACACCCTCGCCAATATAACCACGATAGCTGACCCTTTTTGGGCTGAACTCCCCTCCGGTACCAACACTGGCTTAGTACGCCAGTTTGCTCCTCGCATCAATTCGACGGCCATATGGGAGAACAACTCAACTGCCGTACTTCCCGAAAACTGCAATCCTGACTCTGACGCCTTCTATCTCCGTTACGAATATAACGCTTCATTCTCATATACCGTTGAGATATGCATGCCGGGAAATATGTCACAATCTCCCTGGGAAAACCAAAGGTCTCGACAAGACATTACCAAAGAGTTGTATTTCAAAATGAACTTTTCCGAAGGCTTTGAGCCACAGGTCACCTCAGGACAATATTCGACGAAGCTAACACTGCACACCACAACGGGCTACTTCGAACTTCCAAACTACGAGAATGGCCAAGTTCCTGGGCCGTTGATCGAAAATAGTCCCTTTGGAAATAGCTCGCAAAAGCTGGCTTCTCGTGATCTAGACAGCTATACAGCATGGAATATACTCCACGCGACTAGCAATGTGAGCAATGTCCAAAATAAAGGCCCGCTTCTTAATATCGCCATGGCACTATTCGGAGAAGGGTCTTTCGCCGATGTGCAACACACAACCTTAGCAGCGTATGCCAACTCAGGCATCATCTACCGTGGCTGTATTGACCTCGTTCCCTTTATTACACTTCTTGACGAGACCTACCATGAGTCGCCTACATTTTACCCCTGTCTAACAGGGACATACCTTGAGAGCGATGCCCGTCTTAATCATGATAGCAACGCCACGCTACATGCAGACGTTGCGATGTACTTTTTACTTTTCTCTGGGGTCTCGTCTGGGCCATCTTCGGAACGGGTACAAAATGCATTTACCTCGGCAGCATTTCTAGCCAACGACATGTTGATGACGAACAATTTCCAATCTCAAACGATTAGTATATCATACGATATGGGTGCCGATGTCCCAAAACCGGATATTTCCCGTGGCGGAATTATCTTCGTCTCGATATTATTAGGCCTCTACTTGATATGTCTTCTGGCATTGGCCCTCTATAGCGCGTGGATTCCTCGATGGACTAAGACTCTCGACTCTTTCGCAATGCTGCGGATCGGGGCCTCGATATCAGAAAGGACTCCTCTGCTTGCGACGCAACATGTTGAGGGTATCAAGTCTCTTGACGAGACTCCCGGTTGGATGGGGAACGCGTCCGAGGGTGAGGTAGGGGTATTCTGCTTAGGAGGAGAACGGCCACTCGCGAAGACGAGGGTATATGCCGGTTATAACACCGATTATGTGGCTCAAACAACATGGACGAGCAAACCCCCGGGGCCGATCAAACGAGGCGGTTACTCCTTAGTCTAGGGGAAAGATATAGCAGCCATGCTTCTGAACCGAATTTGAACAAATCTATGTAGAAGTAGAGAACTAAAAACAAAAAAAACATACAACAGGAGGGATTCGCTGGTGGTCACCCACCCAACTACTAACCTCCCGGCGTGTGGCTTAAGTACGGCTGAGCGGACGGGAAGCCCTGTTCTCCACACCCTATGGTCGTATGTGCTTGTTTAATTTAGTGTTAAATATATATGGTATAGGACCGCATAAAAAGGAGCGTCTAGCTCTTGGCTGTCCTCGTAAAAAATCTGGTCCTGGACAAGATAGACTCTCGACTCGGTAACATTACACCTCTGTCTTTTAGATGTTTGTGGCCAGCACTTCACGCTTGAAAACTTTTTTTTTCCCTTAATATGTTAATATGTTGATGGCCTCCGCCTTCTTGTATTATGTTATAGCTCAATCTGTTGATTGGTGATCAGCAACACTTGGTGTGAATCATGATCGGATGTAACCCTAAGATATATATATTGTCTTCGCTATATTTTACCACCACAAGAAGCGCACTACAGATATCGACACGTTGCAACAATTGGACATCCTAAGCATCCGCTCAAAGACAGGTATATAGTAACCATCAAAATTACAAGATAAATAAGCATAAATGTTAAATATACATGAATTAGAGATGTTCCTGATAGCAGCTACTTATCTCAGCAGGCTCAAAGGAGACGTCTGCATTAGGCTTAGCTCAGAACTGTGCAAATTATTCGTAAGCTAACCTACTTTGGTACAAGCCTTGGCACGCTTGGTCCAATAAGAACCGAGAACGTTGTGTTTTGTTCACCATACGACCGGCATCATGTATGGGAGGTGCATAGCAGCTTGCTGTTACTGGTTCATGAAGTGTCTGTGATACTATCTGCTAGGTACCGTGTCCTTCCCTACACACAGAGAGTAATGGTGTCTTGTCTATCTCGATACATAAAGACATGATATAGATGTCGTCTTCTCCCAAACACACAACAACATACCCAATCATGTACTCGTGTACTCGTGTTTTCCCATTTATAAACAACCCCAAAACCAAAATCAAGCAAAATTCTCCTTAACCTGGCCTACCAAATCCACCACCGTCTCCTTAAAGCTCCTAAACTCGACACCCAACTCCCTCGTCACAGCCTTCCCATCCAACTTGTAAGCCTGATCCGGCTTCTTCCCACTCTCATAATTCCCCGTAACCGTCCCCCTCGCCCACTCAAACCTCCCCCTTATAATATCCGCCGCCAACTCATACGAAAATGGCTCCCCAGAAGCAGGAACAAACCGCTTCCCACCAACCTCACTCCTCAGCAAAGCCTGCACATGCGCCTCCGCCAAATCCCTCACATCAATCCAGGCCGAAACCCTCGCAACAGGCAATGGATCCGCCCCGGAAGCAACACTCCACAGCACCGCATTCGACTCGTTCAGCCCCGCCACACCGTTTACAGGATGCACAACAGGACCGAAGGTCATAGGCGGACAAAGTGTAACGAGATCAAACGAGGGCTTTTCCCGCTCGATGAAGTTCCAGGCTTCTAGTTCGGCGAATTTCTTCGATCCCCGGTACGCTACTACCGCGTCTGTAGCGGGATCAATCGCTTCTTCATATGTTAAGGGATTCCAGTGGGAGCCAGTGTAGGTGAAATCGCCCTCATATTTCCTCGAGATATCAACCACTGACGCAAACGAGGAGGTAAGGACAACGCGCTTCACGCTGGGCTGTTTTGCTGAGGCAGAGAGGATGGATTTCACCCCGTTTATGGCTGGGATGATGAGTTCTTGTTCGTTGTTTTTGGTGTCATATGTGAATGGCTTTTTTAAACAGTTAGAACGTATCAGAGTTGGAAGGGTGAAGAGTGGGTTGTGACGTACACTCGCGACGTGGATGACGCCGTCTATACCCTCCATGATATCGTCGAATACTCCGATCTGCGAGAAATCTTGTATCTCGACGAATTCAAGTCGGGAGGCGTGTTGTGGTCTTGCGGCTTTCATTTGTTCGCCCTTTTGCTTAGAGCGTGTTGCTGCACGCACGGTCAGGCCGCGTGCTAATAGGTTGTCGACTACATGGGCACCGATGAAGCCTGTGGCGCCTGTTACGAGGATGTGTCTGGGTCTATTTAGAAGGTTTCTAGGTTTGGGATCTTGGAAGCTTACTTGGGAGTTGAAGGTGACATTTTTATGGTTTGATTATCGAAGGTGTAAAGTTAAGGTGTGGTTGTTCTCCAGATGCTACTGTGTGTGTATGCAGTGATATCTGATGCGGGGATAACGGAGATACGCCGATGATCTCGGAACGTAGCCGAGATGCACGGCAAATGTATTGGCCTGCCCTACTAATTACCGGGGTTGTGCTTTTCATAGTAATAAGCCTTGAGATGGAACGTAAACGGGTAGTTTTAATCGAGAGACATGTACATAGTTCGTTTCAAGTATAGAGTATACTAAAGGAAGTTTACTTTATAAGATCATTTCACATTTATCATCAACCAAGCATCACGAATCATGCTCAATTCGACCGAGCTAGCACCTCATGCGTAGTCTCAACGAGAATCTCAAACGCCCGTCTGAGGTACTTCTCTTCCGCCGCCTCGTTGGCGCAGATGACGCGGATGGCATAAATACCCGAGACAACGGTGGAGGTGATGAAGATCTCGCCGCGCTCGTTGATGAGCTCGTACACTTCCTTCGTAAGGGCGTCGTGCTTTTCATTGGGCTTCACGACAGTAGTTCCGTTGACTGCGGACCCATTGGCCTGTGCTTTGGGGTCCTTGATGCGGAAAACAGTCAAGCCGAATGCGGGCTTGGTGATGAGTTCAAAAAGATCGGACCGACTGCGCACAAGGCTTGTGAACTCATCGCCTACGCGGATAGTTTTCCGGACATGTGCCTTGAGTCCATTGAGGCCGTAGCTACGCATGACGAACCAGATCTTCAATGCGCGGAATCGGCGACCGAGAGAAATGCTCCAGTTGCGGTAGTCGATCACCTGGCCGGATTCGGAGTAGGGGTTGCGCAGGTACGCGGGGGTGATGTCCAGGGCATCGGTGAGATCGAATCGGTTGCGGATGAAGAGACAGCTACCCCAAGGTTAGTCTGGATGACTACAAAAGAAAGTGTGAGGAGTGCTTACCTTGCATCAAAGTTGACCAGCAACCACTTATGCATGTTGAAATTGAAACTATCGACACCTTCGGCAAGATCCTTGGCAAGATACTGGAACTCATCCGCAACCAAGGCTGAACCTGCATATGCTGCATCGATGTGCACCCAAATCCGCTGCCAAGAAGGCTTCTCCCGGAGAACGGCCGTGATTTCAGAAATGCGATCAACAGCACACGTGCTCGTCGTTCCCATGCTAAGAGTGATGTAGTATGGTGTCAGGTTGTCCTTCTCGCATTGCTCAAGAACAGCCCGCACATCGTCTCCGGTTAGCTCCATGTTATTCTCCAGCTTTGCGGTGGCGCTTCGATACCGTGTGCCTGCAATTAATGCACCCTTTGCAGTGCTACTGTGCGCCTGGTTGCTTCCCATCGCAACCAGTCTGGGTCGGAGATCCATCACCCGGTCCTCATACTCAAGAGTTCCTTCCTTCAAGCCCTCGGCTAATGCCAGCTCGCGTACCCGCCGTTCCCGAGCAGCCACCATAACGGTGGCGATAGTATCACTAGCGCTAACCTGGAGCACACCACCACCACGGTTCTCTGACGAGCTCATGAAGCACTTAGGGAGGTTTAAAGCCTGCGCCACCCAATCCAGGACGATTGTTTCTAATTCCGTGCAGGCTGGGGAGCACAGCCAGTTGAATGCGGGGGCGTTGAATGCGGCCGAGTACATCTCACCCAGGATACTTGGGTAGGTCACCGTCGCGGGATAGAAGGCCATGAAGTTTGGATGTTGCCAGTGCGTCAGACCGGGTTTGATCTTGGTGTCGACGTCGGCCTGGATTTGCGACCATTCTTCCGGTTCTGTGGGGGGTTGCTCGGGGATGAGGGGACGAAGGTAGCCTGGGTTGACGGTGGGGCAGACACGCCGGTCAGGGACACTGTCGAAATAGTTAATAACTATGCATATGGTTAGTGTATATATATTGGTGGTTAGGGAGAGTCAGTGCTGACTGTCATCTACCGTTGCGTGAGCAGCGGCTCTGAACTGGTCGCGGTCCATCTGTGGTTGGTGATGTGTTCGCAGTCAATCGGGAGTCTCGAAGAAGCCAATTGGGACAGAAGGGTCGCTGAGAGCGATTGGGGGTTCAATTTGAAAGAAGCAGAATGCAACAAACTGGATGAGGGGGTGTATAGAGTCAAATGAGGGCAGAGAATGGAGGAGAAAATGTGATTCGGAACGATCGCACAAATCGTTCCGATCGGATCAGATAAATGATCCAATTGTGGGGTAACTTGTCGTCTGCAGGGCGAATTTTAGCAGTGGTCGGAACAGTTCCGCGTTGCACGGAGGGCCACGTGGTGATAAGATACCTTCATCTACACAATATGTATACGGAGTAACATCACTGAGAATCCTCCGGAAAAACTTCACTTCTTCCATCCTCTTGTCTTCTCGGCTGTTTCTAAGAAACCTTGTTAACCGCTTAGTGGCAATGGACCAATACTTGACTATACATAGAGCGCACAGGCCTTGTAGAAATTCCCGGAGCTAACAAAAGATGTTTCCAAATACCCGACGAAATTGGAGCGGAATTTGGACAACTCTCCATTAGTTAAAATGAGACCTCAGTACATTCATGGGCGGAAGCTGGACACCTCACGCATCTTAAAAAGCGATATAAAAATCAAACTGTGATACGAGGTTAGAGAAAATCAAGATGGTTATAGTAATTACTAATCTGAAGTGTAGATCTTATTGGACAAAACGCGGAGTTGGGTCAGCGTTGAATGCGAAGCCCTAAGTATGGACCAACAACATGATCTCCTGACCTTATTCGAGCTCACGACTTCAGTCTCACACGAACTTTATCGAACGCACGCTGGACAAATACTATTGATTAATAAAAGATTGATTAGCTCGTATAGCCATGCCATCCTTCCTCAATCTACCCATCGAAATCCGTCTCATGATATACCTATATTGCATGGACCCAAACGACTACAAAAACGGCTACGAAACAATAAGGCGTGATGCAAGGAGAATAGAAGAAGAGCATATTCGCGAGGGTAATACTGTCCCTCGAGCTGCACGGCACCCCAGCTACTCAATTTACATGGCAACAGATAGATATCGCAGAGTTCATATGTGAGCAGCTGCTACAAAATATTTATTATGCGACTCTTCGGCTGAACCAACCCCATAAAAGTTTCGTGCTAACACTCCTGGATATCTGGGGCGCTGGCAACTGTCTGAAGAAGCTTGATGTGTACTCTCCGAAGCGGATAGTTAGAACATCTTGGCGTTGGGTAATTTCTGAAATAGAGTAAGTTCATCTTTGCATATGTCTGGCACAGTTTCTGAGGGTTCTGTAGCTTCAGACCTTTTCGCTCGTGGCTCCGGTGTATTTTCATGAGGTTGATATGCCGTCGGAGGGGATATTGGCGTGCAGTGCACTGGGTTCTGGAAACGTTGCTGAGTATGGCCTTTCTATAGATGGCTTGATATTACATGATTATTTCTTTAATGATAGCCTTACTAACGGATTGTTTTGATTCGAGTTCACCGAAGCTCCGAGAGAGTGGAGTGAGTCATATAATATGTGATCTATGATCGCATATTGCTGTAGTAGATCGAAGTTTATCAATCATGCACATGGCACCTTTAAATCACATTAGAAATTCCAGCTCCAATCATGCACCTCTACACAACAGCCAGCAACTCCCTACTTTGTACGAATCTCGCCGCCGCCAACAGAACACTCCCTACCAAAAGACTCACGCCGGAGTAGATCGACAGTGCCAGATATCCGTATTTGCCTGCCAGTTCACCACTGATAGGGACTCCCGCCATGGCTCTGTTTAAAATATTAGCTGGGCGTTTAGAATAACTCTTAGCATATCTGGTCCTTACGAGAAAGATGTGGCTGCCATGACGGTACCCATGGTCAAACCGATTGTTTGTGGCGTGGCGACTTGCGCAGCGCAGGCTTGCTGGAGGGAAAGGATGGCCTATATTGAACAATTATTAGCCTTGGTCACATGGCCTTTCAATTTGGAAACCTTACCCCTGATGCAAATCCATATGCGAGAGAAAACATAACTAAGCCAGCTATGGAAGTCGCTTTCGTCCAGCAGAGAGCGATAATGCCGGAGAAGAAAGTAGCCACGATGCAGCAGTTGAACTTTCCATACCGATCCGCGACAATACCAGGAAGGACACGGCCGAAGAATGAAGCACCGTTAACGATCGAGATAGTATAAAATGCCAGACCGGTTGAGAACCCTTCCGCGACTGCATAGGAGGTTGTAAAGAAGAATGGAGAAAACATTCCGAAATAGATGATAAAAAAAGCAAGGCACGATAGCTGGAGACTAGGCTTTTTGAGAACGGAATAGTCGGTTTTAGGGACGGATGATTTGGTTTCGGTTATCGTGACCTCTTCATCAGACGCGGGCCGTTGAGTCGGAGGGGGGCCTGTCTTGGGTGGCCGACAGCAGATACATGAGACAGATAATAGTGGAATCATTATAAACGCGACAATCCGCATTGTCCATCCAAATCCAATGTTCGGTTTCTGAAGTAGTTCGTTGATGGCAATAGGCCACATCACGCCCCCGAGAGAAGAGCCACCGAGGACTATACCCAGCGCTGCGCCACGCTTCACCTTGATGTGTTGTCCCACGAGGGCAAGCATTGGGCACGCTAACAGTGCGAGTGATATGCCGAGAAGGATTCCTTGCGCGAGAATAAACTGGTAGAACTCCTTGCAGAGCGACACCATCATGAGTGAGAACACGGTGCCTAGCGAGCCTATACAGAGCATAAGCTGTGTCACTTATTAGCTATCAACTTTTGGCTATGGAGAATATTGACTGACAGTAGGTCCGAAAACATCAAGCAATCGACCAGAGAATACTGAGATGAAGAAGATACAGAAGATACTGATTGCACCTAGCCATGCAATCGTTGATTCGGACTTGTCGGCGAGCTGCTCTTTCCCATAGTACTCTTGAAACACCCCGAACGAGTTCATGAAACCAACTGTGCAGAATAGACCGGTAAATGAACCTAGAATTGTTAAACATGCCCGCGGTCTGTGAGGTTCAGTCAGCTATTGTTTTATGGACAACCGTCTGCGACACGACATACGTATACTCGCTGGGAGGTTTCTGGTTTGGTGGTGTTGAGTTGCTCTTGGCCATTTTAACAGACCAATGCACTCGACAAAGCTGCTTTCTCTTAGGGCACGTTATCCTTGCAGTTGAAATAGTGTCAGGGGTGTTCCGTCACCATTCACCCCACAGAACGAAACTGGCTAGGAACGATATGTATATTATATGATTAGAGGTAGAACTGTGGCAAGCCAGTCGGAGCATCCGCGGAGACACATAAAAAAAATTGACCCGGTCGTTGGATTTTCTTTCTTTTTCTTTTTCTTTTTCTTTTTCTTTTTTTTCCAAAAGAGCGTTCTGCCTCCATCGTTGTCTGCGAACGGAGTATCCACGGAGGCTCCGAGACGGGTCAGAAGGGGTATGACTGTGGGTATTGGCCGATAAAAAGGGCTTACAAAGTTTGGAGAAAAACTGGAAAATAGTCCTCACTTGCTCCGCTTTGTAAAATAGTTCATTATTGCCTATTACTGCGCAATATCATCATTTCTTTCGGTTACTATCGCAATAACATAACCATGATGCACGTGACCCGCCCGCCCGGCAATTGGCTGCGATCCAACGACCCACGACATCTGTCAACATCTCCCGTGATGAAGCGTAGAAGCGGACCAGAGCTGCACCAGAAGCCTCAAAAACGAGTCACAAGGCAGGATCCGGTATCTTGCGAGTCATGCAGGCGCAAAAAGCTGAAATGTAACCGGCAACAGCCATGCAGTAGTTGCGTCACTCGAAGACTGCCATGCAGCTATGTCGTTGCACCGGCCGCGGCGGACACGCATAATGTAGGATCGGAAGATGGAAACCGAAGGGAGCCAACTATTCCTGGTCAGTTAAACACGCCTGAGCTTCAAGAGATGCGAAGTGCGGATTCACAACCGGTTGCGAACCCCCAGCCATCGTACCGCAGCCGGGAATCACTGATGACAGCGGACTGGCTGGAAAACATTCACATGGGTCAACGAGTGCCAACAGCCACGCCAAAGCTGCTGAGAGATGAACTCGATGAGCTGAGGAATAAGGATGATTCTGTTCCCCCAGGAACATTGCTCCCGGTTTCCTGCCGAAGTTGGAATGCGTCCCGGGAGGATCCTGCGACAGTCAATTTGCTATCGTTTCTTCCCCATAAGCATGAGGCTTTGGCACTGTTTCAATACTATACAAACTATATTGATTACCTTTACCACATCATATTCCCTAAGCGCGTGGAGGATCAGATAGATGGTATCTACCGAGCCATTGAAAGAGGACAACCGCCTAATCTGAATCACCTAGCCCTCTTTTTCAGTATTGCCGCCAGTTCGTTGTTTTTGCAACTATCCGTGGAGTCTTCTATCCATGCAGAGCTTTGCAGTCGCGAGTTCTCCTTTTTGACCGGCGCCTCCTTGATTCAAAGCAACTACCCAGTTAATCCCACGGTCGAGGGCTTACAAGCAGCAATGGTTATCATGCACCATGCATCAAATATTAGCTCTCACCCATCAGTCAGTGGTCTCTTTGTTCACGGAGCAGTTATTAGCCAAGCAAAGAATCTCAAACTGCATTGCATCGATTCACCGCGGTTAAGGGAGGCCAATCCATCCGATGTGGTGGAGATGGAGACAAAAAGACGGCTTTGGTGGGACATCGCATCGTACGACTGGTAGGTTCTTATTCCTTTGGTATCGTATCTGGCCGTCCCTAACCGTACTATTTTCAGGTTTCTCGGGTTCTTAAGCGGTCCTCAAGAGTGGACCTATCTGATCAAGCCAGAACACATGAAGGTAGACCAGCCTCTCAATCTCGACGATGATGAATTTGAAGGGCACAGTGGATTGCCGCGACCGATCTCGACACCAACGGACATGTCTTTCTCCCTTGAACGACTCAAGCTTGGTATCGTGTGTCGTGAAGTTATTGATGCTACATCCCACGAACACCTATATGGAATAGAAGTTAGCTACGAGAAGATTCTTGAACTCGACCGAAAGTTTCACCAAGCCCTTGCGGAGATCCCAGACTTCTTCCGCCTTGACCCAACGTCCAGGCGTCGATTTGCATCTCTGTACCAAAGTCGCCCCACAATTGCATGGCAACGATGTCTCCTACAACAAGGGTACTTTTCACGCTTGTGCCGTCTGCACCGGCAATTTTTCATCCGCGGAGCTCGTGAGCCACTATATTCCTATTCTCATATTGTATGCCTTCAATCAGCGCGAAAGGTACTCGAGATCAAAAGAATCATGGACGAAGACGAACCGAAATTCACACCGCCAAGCTCAGTAGTCTGGTCCGTTATGCATCATGTATTCATGGCCGCTGTGATCTTGTTGCTAGATGTGTGCTTCAACTGGGACGATATTTTAGCCGAGAAGCGAAAGGAGGAAGTGCTAGATGCATGTCGCATGCTCAGTAACGCTCAGCTATCATCTTCATTGGTGAAAGAGGGTATCAATGCCATGATGGGTGTGTTACAAAAGCACTGGAAACATGGCAAGCTGGCTGCTTCTCCAGACCGCAATTCCTCCTTAAATGTAAACCCGGTAGGCCTTGATGCGCCGAGGAAGCCCTTGCCTTCCACATCCGGAGCCAGCTATACACCAGCAACCACAATCGAATTGGATCCACCAGGCGACTTAGCCAGTAATGTGGGTGATACTAGCGAGAGACAATTGGAAGATATATGGTCTGAGATGCTTGACAACGGTGCTAATCTCGATTTGGGAGATACTGACTGGACCGGGTTGTTGACCGAGTTGACCAATGCCACTATGCCTGGCTGATCGGCAATACAAGGTCACGAGATAGCTTCCCTGCGCCCACATTGACTAGATGGTATGGTGGGGGGGACCTCCTATAATAACATCCCGTTGAAGACTGAATGGCTTTTCAGCAACGGGTGCGTTGACTCGGCCTCGGAGGGCATGCGGCATTCTGCGCACCTAGTCAACATAAGGTTCCTTCCTATACAGCCGCTTACATCCCCTTCATGGAAGCCCACGACACAAAATAATAGCGTTTACAAAATTATCGATAATGTCTCTCTTAATAGCACTAACATGAACTATGTTCCATATTTGTGTCCCTCGACTAGGTCTGAATTTAATGTTGGAGTAAAACGATAGAGCTCGCCACGTGTGAGATCTTCATCTGTAGCTATTGTATCTAGCCATATCCGAGTTGACACGTCAAAGAGCTCACTGCATTTATCCATAATCAAACACAACTCATTCAACCTTAACGTCAATCTTATTAGGATCTGCCACGGATTAGCATCGAGGGCAGATTAACCGGAAATATGAATACTAAACCAAAGAGAGAGCCATAGAAGCAATATCTTCACTTCTCAAACTTACAAAAAGCTACAAAATCCTTGATATGCTTCGCCTTATCAAACGGCTCTGGATAATACCACGCCGCGTTTGGAACCGTCACATCTACCGGCATCAGCATGTTTCTGTTAATGGTACTAATATACCGAGCCAGGAAATAGAAGATAATACCTCCAAGGACGATAGAAAAGTATTTTGCATCGCCCTTCCACCCACAGTATGTCGTGTGATCCGATTTGACAAAGAGAGACTCTTGGATCGCCGATGGGGGAAACTATTGCATCATTAATCATGTTGATATCGAATGGCGGGGACAAGGATGGCGTACATAAATGTTTCCTTCGACTTCCTCCCATGTAGAGGTTTCGGCGAGAAGAATGCCGTTCAGAGTTGCTTTTGCAGTGGGCATTGTATCAATGAGTTTGGACAACGATCGAGCCTAGTTGATTGATAGTTACTGGTAGAAGGAGGAGGGGTTTGTTGCTTACTTGTTTCCCCGCACTAGTTATGCAATAGCTCATTAGTCAGACTCTGGAGAGTGTCGTCAACTTAAAGTGCCCTGATCTTGAGAAGGCATATTTTGAACCATGTTAACTTCCTCTCACAACCCAAGATGCTCTTCATGCCTGCGACCAAATGGGAATGCAATATCTTTGGGTTGATCAGCTTTGCATCAACCAAAGCGATGAAAATGAAAAGATGAACCAGATAAACCAGATGGATCGTATTTACGCATCTGCTCTTTGCACATTAGTTGCATTGGCAGGCAAAGATTCAAACTATGGGCTACCGGGAGTAACTAGGCCTCGCTCCTGGACTCATGAGACCGTGCAGATAGGTGATCTCACTCTAGCTACCCGAGCACCAAGTCTGGCAACGTGTATAGACTGCAGCACGTGGTCTACGAGAGGATGGACCCTTGAAGAAGCAATGCTTTCCCCACGGCTTCTCTACTTTACTGAATATGGCACTTACTATGAGTATCCAGATCCAGGAGTGAAGTTCGAGTCCAACGCACTCTGCGAGCCTGTTACAACATATAACTTTCCAACATTAGACAAGCATTGGAGTGTAGTGGAACAGTACACGACCCGACATTTAACGTTTCCATCCGACGCTCTGTGTGCCATCTCTGCAGTCTTACGCGCGATGCATGGAGATGAAGGCGTCTATTATGGGTTACCAATCTCCCAGATGGACCGAGCTGTTGTCTGGGTGCCCACGGGCAACGGTTCGAATACCAGGAGAGACGGATTTCCTTCTTGGTCATGGGTGTCTCATGACGGGCCCATAATGCATCCGCATGTCTTAGCTGGACTCGCAATCTGGATGACTCCTAAGCATCGATCGAAAAGTGGGCTTAGCATCTGTAAGCCTGAGGATCGTATAGGGACGTTCCGTTTTGGTACACGCAATGCAATTGATATAGCAGTAGCCTGGCTGAAAGGCTGCATCTCAAGCCAATTTCCAGTTGACCCGAGGTTCAATACTGAGACAGTCTATGCCCTGGCTGCTAGGTGGCCGACGTATGAGGCGTTCTGGGAGGATGCCTTCGGTGGATTCGTGAATCATAACATCAACCTCATAGAACACTACGAGCTGGCCCCTGGCCACATCCTGGTATATGGCCAGGTCGCACAGTTTACATTAGACACTTGCGAATTTGGTAAAAAGCGCGACATGTTCATCGTCCGGTCAAGAGCTGGAATACCCTCTGGTGCCATTTGGATATCCGCATATAACGAAATCGCGCCTATGAACACAACTAGAGAATTCATTGCATTATCAGGAGGAGATGGGGCTATTTTGGGTCCTGCCTTAGACTTGGCATTTGAGAAGAGATTTACAGAGAACCCCGACCTGGACGATTACGACTTACAATACCAGTACGGGAATGCAGAAATCCTTCCTGTTTTGAATGTAATGATGGTCGAAAGAAACCCAGAGTCTAACATCGCTCGCCGCCTTGGGATAGGGACAATATTTCTTAAGGAATGGGCCGATGCAGATCGAGAGTTCAAAACCGTTGTTCTTGGATGAAACACAGCGTTCTCCTCGTTGAACTCTGTTTCTTTTCTCTGCTTTTGTCGCGCAGAGCTACGCGTTTTCAGCCTAAGCCTTACAGACTAGATTACTCATCTGTCCAATTGCTGCATAACTTCACTAATTGGTTTATCAATGGTTGAGAACGGGAATCTATCCAAGTAGTCACTGACGCCGACTTGGGCTTCCGTATTTAATAGTGCAAACACCCATTTCATAAGTGTAGATATATTTATTAAAAATAT